>PVHT020000036.1:540463-609520 GCA_004024745.2 Catagonus wagneri
TGGGCTCAGAACTCTCAGTCCTGTAGCTAAGTCTCTGTGATGCAGTTACTTTCCAGTCTGTGGGGCTTCCCACCCGGGAGGTATGGGGTTGTTTCTATCGCGTAATCGCCCCTCCTACCTCTTGATGTGGTCTCCTCTTTATCTTCTGGAGTAGAATATCTTTTTTGGGAGTTTACAGTCCAGTTGGTTGAAGGCCGCTCGGCATTTGTTTGTAGTTTTGCTGTTTTTTGGGAGAGAAGTTTAGCTCCAGTCCTTCTATTCCGCCATCTTAATCCAATCTCCTGATTTTCTATTATTATTATAATTATTATTATTGGCTGTGCCTGAGGCATATGGAAGTTCCCAGGCCTGGGATTGAACCTGTGCCACAGCAGCCACCCAAGCCACTGCAGTGACAATGCAGGATCTTTAACCCACTGAACTACAAGACAACTTCCCTCATTAATTTTAGATTTTACCAGTGAAAATTTATTGGGCACGTACCCTTAAATTCCAAGTAAATGGTGTCCCAACTGTGAGTACCAGGGAAGATGAGTAGAATGGGTTGGAGACAGAGGTTAGTTAGAGAGGGAAAAATAAACAGGCTGAGATATTCCAAGGACATGCTAGGCTGCTGGGCCTCTCAGGGGCACGAGGTTCATGAATCCTTGTGTTCACTCCACATTCAGCATCAGGACCCGGTTGGAGCTGTGTTTACTGAGGGCCTCAGATGTGCTGGCTGCTAGCCGATATACCACACTGGAGGCTTCCATTAGTTCTCACTGCAGTCTTTTGAAATGGGTATTACTATCTTCATTCCACAGATGAGCAAATTGAGAATCAGATACTTAAGAATGTTGTCTGGGGAGTTCCCGTTGTGGCTTGGCAGATTAAGGACCCAATGCTGCCTCTGGGAGGCTTCAGGTTCAATCCCTGGCCTGGCCCAGTGGGTTAAGGATCCAGCATTACCACAAGCTGGAGCACAGGTTGTAGATGAGGCTCAGATCTGGTGTTGCTGTGACTGTGGCATAGGCTACAGCTACATCTCCAATTCAATCCCTGGCCCAGACACTTCCATATGCTACAGGTGCAGCCATAAAAATAAAAAAAAAATGAAAAGAATGTTGTCCAGGATCGCACAGCTGATAAAAGAAAAATCACAATTTGAATCCAGGGGCAGTAACTTCAAAGCCTGATCTCCCTCCTCTGTGGCCAGTCATGAGAAATCTGCGCCACACACCTGAACTCCAACAAAATTACCACTGGCACTGTTTTGCTGAGCACCACAGCCTAGCAGGCACTGAATTAGCCTGCCTGCTTCCAAATTAATTCAGAAATATAGAAGAGTGTAAAGGACACTGGTTCGAATGAAAAGATCACTAGACTGAAACTCCACAGAAGCAGGGGCCGTGTATATTTGGTCTCTCATTTAATGTCTGGTGCCAAAATGAATGATTATGTAAATTAATCAGTGAACCAACAATTTAGAGTGGAATTCAGGGTTCAGGTCCCATCTCTGCAACTTGCTAGGGCCTTGGTATTAACTCTATAAAATTAGCCTTCGTATTAACTCTATAAAATGAGCAAAGCTCTTCCATGGCCTCTCACACAGAGCAGTGGTTTCCCAAACTTGGAATCACCTGTGGACCTTTAAATACTCCTCATCCAGACTCCAACCCCCAGAATTCTGACTTAACAGGGTGTGGGGTTTAATCTGGGTGTTTGAGAACCCTCTCTGTGCTTCTAATGGGTAGCAAAGTTTGAGAACTACTGTCATCAGGATTTTCCTTTTGGTTTTTGAGATTGTCAGATCTCACAAAGGAAATATACCTGCTTTGTAAAACCTAAAGAGGCCATCGAATGTAAACTGCTGTTAAAAAGTCCAAAATAACCGTGGACCTAGAAGGCCTGCCTCCTGATGTCACGACAGAGAAGGAGACTGGTTACCCTGATCTGCAGTGTGCATTGCATGTCAGTCTTCTGTCCCCACGGCAGAATGACCTCCTTCCTGGTTCCACTGACTGAGGGGCAGAGTTGAGGTCAAGGCCCAGGACGGGGAGGATTTAGCTAACATCAGGACTGGAGCAGGTTAACAGCGGTCTGCTGGACAATTGCCCTGTAAGATGAACTTGTCCTTGGTCAGTCTCACGTCCAGCTCTGGCACCCCCACCCACCAGTCGGCACGCACCAGGCGTGCATGTACAGCGGTACAGTGCTTATGCAGTGTCTGTTTGTTTTATTCCTCCTGGTCATAGTTCACTTTCTGACCCAGTCCTCCAGGCTGGGCCTGTCAAAAGCTGTTGTGTAAGTGGAGGAAGGAAGGGGTACTCCCTTGTCCTCGGCAGCTCCCCTGCCCATCACCTTCCTCTGCCATCACCCTGTTGAGGTTCAGCTGAGTTAGAGGGCCTTCAGGATGCCAAGAACAATATTATTTAAATTTTAAATAATATCCCCTTGGGAAGAGAAGGTCACGAAGCATTCAAACCGCCACAGGGAATTTTGCCAACAGGATGACTCATAAGCCTTCCAGCTCCCCACCTCTGTTCTCTTGTTCAGTTAGGACAAAATCCTGGAGTCGCCAAGGATTTGGGGAGCAGACTTCTCCATTTCTCTTCCACATCGGTCCTTGTCTAACAAGTTTGTGTAAACTGGTCTTCCCATGGCAAAACCATTGAAAGAGCCATTATTCTCACATGTTTTTGAATGCCCTAGCCACATGCCCTCAAGCATGGCGTTGACCCACCTGAGCCTCAACTTCCTCTTCTATAAATGGGGAAAAAGCACCTGCCCTGCCTGGGAACAGATGACATAAAACGCGTGAGGTCATTTCAGAAACAATAAAACAGAGAAAATATGCAAGACGTACTCGGAACAGGAGACACACAGTTCACTTAGACATTGTCCCTGCCCTCCGGGAACTTACTGTTTTGAAGGGAAAAGAGACAAGAAAGGAAATAAATACCAGAAAGTGCAATTGCTAAATTGCTTGGACATGGCCTTTTTTTTTTTTTTTAACCTCTCTGCCACTGCTTTGAATTTATAAAGAGATCCCAGCATCTCAACGTTCTTATTTAGTTGTTAGAGCCACCTGGTGCACTCAGCAGACTCTGAGATGAAGTCACCTGCCCCAGAGTCACACAGCCAGCACATGGAGGGCTGAATGTAGAACTTTCGTCTTCTGGTTCCCTCCTCCCATACCAGCTGTGTGAGTGCAGTACCTCTGTGTCTTGGCTGTTACCCCATGGATGGAAAATTGCATTTCACATCCCTCTAGAACAAGCACTGCGCACATCGTAGATGGAATGGTCACAGGCAGCCTCTGTGCATTTGCAGCCCAAAGCACCAAAGCACAGTGTCTGAGCTCAAAACTGGTTAAGGGTTAGTTCTGGGAAGTCAAGGAGCAGAGTATCTTGCACCCCTCTTTTGGGAATGTATGATGTGTTTCTGGATCTATAATTTTGTATCTGATCACGGAAGTACATCTGGGAGGAAGGCCATTCTCAGGTCTGTGTTTGCTAAGACTTCCCAATGCTTGTGTTTCTAAGACCCCCATATATCCATCCAGGAGTGTGCTCAGAGCTCCTCATAAACCTGGGGTTCGGTCAGAGAACAGCAGCCTCAGGAATCCCACTTCCTGTCTCCAACTGGAGTCCAGGTCCACATAACTCGTAAGAATCCTAGAGTCATGAAATACTATGTAAAAGGAGTAGGAAATGCCTTCCGGTCCCCTAACAGCTAATCAGCTTGAATTGCACAGTTTCAGAGCTAATTGCCCCAGCTCTGTCCCAGCCATGGTTACTCTCTGCTATTGCAGTTGAGTGATGGAGGGAGCTGGCTGTAGCATGAGCAGTCAGCTCGGAGCATGACATAATGACGGTGGAAAGAAAACCTTTACCGTTAAGCATGAGTCTGCTAATCCTTCCTTCCATTAATGATGCTGGCCCAAGGGCCACACGTACGTCATGGGCCAAGGACATGATCGCGGAGAAACAAGCACACCTGTTTGCTGATAGGCAGACTGGCCTGGTGCCAGTGCAGAGGAGTACTTAGCAGTGGCTGAATCTTTAAGGTAACTGACTGTTTTTGAAGAAGCGGAATAATTCCATCTGCAATCAAATCAAAGGCAACTCAGTCAACAGCCTGTTTAATCTGTCAACCGTCAACACAAAAGAAAGTGTGGACTTGGGAAAAGTATGGATCAGCGTTCTACTGCTGGTTCTTATATCGACCAGCTGTGTGACCTTGAGCAAGTTACTTATCCCTTTGGCCTCAGTTTCCTAGTCCACCAAATGGGGGTAATAATCATAGAATGATTAAGCCGGAGTTGCTGTAAGGGCTAAATGAGATGACAAGTATGAAGGGCTTGTCTCAGTGCCTGACCCAAACCAGTGGGTGCTCGGTGAAAGCTAATGGGTGTTCTTGTTATTGGCGGTGATATGTTTGTGCTACAGCCTGGGTTAGCTGCTTCGAGGTAGCTGCTTCCCACCACCCCGAGGTTATTACAGAGTAGTCAGTGCTCAAGAAATCAAACAGAAAACACCATTCGTGTGCTACGCTGTATGACACTGGCTCTGAGAGAAGGAGGGAGCTGTGTGAGATGGGGTATCAGGGAAGGCCTCCTGGAGGAGGCAGCCTTGACTACGGATGGGAAGATGGAGGAGGGCCGAGGTCAGAGAGTGGTGGGGAGGGGTCCTGATTGAGTCAAAGCACAGCAGCCAGAATGCCTGTGCCAGTCCGGGCAGGGGGAGGGGAGGGGAGGCTGCAGGGGGCTGCAGAGGCAGGAGTCTTGCCTGAGCCATAGGATAAGCACTTATGCTGGGTGTGGGGATGTCACTTCAGCCTCTGTTCTGTAGCCCGCTTCTGCCAGAAGGATCCCCTGGCCACCCTTAAGGGTTTATCTCCAGCTAACGAGCTCTCTTGTGTCACCCTGCCCCATGAATGAACAGTAATGGTAAGAAGAGGAGCTGCCTTTCACCAAGCCCCTCCTGTGCCTTTACCTGTGCTGAGCATTTCACATGTGTTATTTCACTGAACCCCACAACACGTGAAATGGGCTGCACTCCATTTCTTAGGGCGGAGAGGAGGCCCGCCCAGGGCGGAGGCCCGGGATCCCTTCCCCACTACGTGTAATCCACGTGTCTTTGCTAGCAGACTCAGGAGCCTAGTGACCAGCTCCTGTTCCTTTTAGTTTGCCCCAGTGCCTGACAAGGTACACCTGGCACAAAGTAGGAACTCATACATGCTTATGGAATGAATGAGAAGAGATCGCCAAGTGTGCAGCAGGGCTCTGGCTCCAGAGGCAGTAGGCAGAGCACCAGGAGGGCCCGGGAGTCCTCCCCTCTCAGTAAATCAGTGTCTTGAGGAACTGGGCACTGGGAAGCCTGGGTCTCTGGACAGCAGGAGGCTGGGACAGGGGTGCAGTCTGTGGAGCTCACTGCCTTGGAGCCCTGCCATTTGATGGTGGGATCTATTCAAATATTTCCTTTCTGATGCCGCTAAGTTTTGTCCTGGGTGGAGCCGACAGGTGGAATTCAGTGGCTCTGCAAGAGATGCTCGTTCAGGAAAGATGATAAAATAGGTAAAGTCAGGAGTGATGGGGTTAAAAGATTAACACTGGTACAGTGTGGACACCAACCAATCCCAGGACTTTAGTGCTTCAGTAGGATCTTGAAGCCACCTGCTTGGCCAAACATTAACCCATTGGTTGAATCTTAGAGGGGTTCCAAAAGTTCCCTGGGAGAATCCGAGCGGGTTGGGAGGGATACCTGGCTTGGGGGAGTAGTCAGAGCAGTGGCTCTGGAGCAAGCGAAATATTTCACAAGCGTCACAACAGAGAGGTCTCTACTGGTATATCCTGGCTGAACTCACAAGGTTGCTCTCTGTTCTAAGGATCAGCCATTTCTCCAAAGCCACTTGTCCTATTTTGAGGACTTCGTTAAAACCAGATAATATGATCCTCTTCAGCTAGGCATACTGTAAGTTCTCTCTGTGGTACAAATGAATAAAGACCCCCACGGTCAACTCCTCCATGTTGAACAAACTCTACTCTTGCCTTAGGACTCCTGGTGTGCCTACCTTATGGAAACTGTGACTTTTTGAGATACAAACCAAAGTGAGTTTGTGATACTGCAAAGTGAGTACTGCAAGTGAGTGCTTATGAGCAAAGCTTATTTCTTTTGTAGGAAAATGTAAATTGTTACTTTCTCCTGTTCCTGAGTGCATCATCTTGTGCCTTTCCTATTTCTGAAGCCACAATACAGCTAAAGTGCCTGCATTTCTGCTCTGCAAACTTGTAAATCTGAAGTTGTCTTCACATTACCCTCAGGATGAAAAGAACCTTCTAGAAGTATTTTTTAATTCTGAGATTGCCAGTTGCTGAACAGTCACACTTTTTCCTGAAATACAAAAGAGGTTGGTGGCAGTCAGCCAAGAGAAACACTCAACCTCGTAGGGAGAAGTGGACTGTTATTAAAAGTCACACTGGTCATTAATGAAGATGATGTCATAATTAAATGCCCGGGCCTGCCTGGGATCATGGGGCCAAGGAGAGACAATCCCTGTCTTTACCCAGCCAGTGAACAGTCGCCTGCCTAATGGCGTTTAGAGAAAGTGCCCTGTCCCCAGAGTGCGATGTTTCCTGCCAAAGGATCAGGGACCTCAGTGTCACACCACACTTGCAAAGCTGGTGGCCAGCACAGGGGATTTATGAACTGGTAACTTGGGGCTTTGGTGAAGAAAACTCTTGGAATTTTATGCATGGAGAGTATTTTGCAAGGTCTCTATGAGTCATGGTTTTAGAGTCAAGGCCTATCTCAAGATAGATCTTTCTTATAGTTCTTCTGAGAGGAGGAACAATTCTTTGGGATTTTCGTAAGTCGAGTCATCATTATTACTTTATAAAAACATAATCAGAGCCCAGAATTATTATCTTTAGAGATTCCCAAGTTACAAAACAGAAGCAAAGAGGAAATTGGGAATAGCCAAAGAGTCTCTTACTCACTTTTTTCCCCTCTATTTCTCTTTTTTTCTACTCTTTGTGCACCCCCTCCCCTTCCATCCCAACTCACATTTTTTTTAAGGTCTCTGTCTCACCAAGGTCCTGGCAGTGGCAAGACTGCAGCCCATGATCAAATCTTGGTTCTGTCACTTACCTCTAGTCAAAGCAATGGTCAGGAAAAATATTATCATATCAAATGGACTTGCTGATTTTCAGATGCTTTCTGTTTTAAGATACAATAAAAGATAGTAGAATAACTATGCAACTTCAAGAGTGCTAAACCTGTATGCTCAGCCATCTCGTCTATAAAGTAGAAGTGGTAAAACCCTCTCACAAGGCGACTGTAAAGATGGAGTAAGACTGGGTGTTTATTTAGTCCTTTTCTTGGAGCCGATGGTAGCAACAGCTAAGTGGGGATTATCAACGTATAGGCTGGAGGAGTTCCTATTGTGGCTCAGAGGATTAAGAACCTGACTTGTATCCATGAGGATCCCTGGCCTTGCTCGGTGGTTAAGGATCTGGTGTTGCTGCAAGCTGTGGTGTAGGTCACAGACATGGCCTGGATCCCGAGTTGCTGAGTTGCTGTGGCTATGGCTGTAGCTGCGGCCAGCAGCTGCAGCTCCAGTCTGATCCCTAGGTCTAGGAACTATCATATGCCATGGGTGTATCCCTAAAAAATATGTATATATACGTATATATGGACTTGAATTGCTGTCATTATGAAACGCCCTGTAAAAAGCAGTTGTAGTAATTGCAGACAAGGTACTTTTCAGCCGGTGGAGGAACAAGGGGAGCTGATGTTCCCAGCCCTTTAAACTTCCCCTCCCCAAGGGAGTCTGGGGAAGCTGGGTAGCCGTCAGCATCCTTTAGTTCTCCCTTATTGCCCACACGGCCTTCTTCACTTCTAGGAGGAAACTTGCATTACCTGGGGCTTATTAATGAATAGAAGACTTAACCAGAGTTTTCTCAGGTATCATCAGCCTTGACTATGGGGACGGGGGTGGTATCCTATTAACAGTGTTCATTCATTAATTAGTTAACTGAAGGTTGTTCTTAGCCCCCTACACAGTGCCCCCATAGGGATTCTGGTCCCTTCCTTATTGATGGAAACTTCCCATGGAGCTGCTCCTTATTGTTTGGGGATAAAGGTAGGGCTGCTGTGGTCCTTGTGTTCCCAGCGGCCCCCCCCCAACACACACCGGGGCCCTTTGGAGAACAGTTCCTGCAGCTTCGGCCAGCAGACACTGTGTCCAGAGGGCTTAACTGGGCCAGGGAGCCGATTCCATGACGTACTCCTTCTCCGTCTCTCTCTGCCAGCGCCCAGACCAGAAAATGCTGCCCTGTGAAGGACAGTGGTCAGAGAATGAAAAGACAAGCCACACACACAAAGAAATATTTACAGAACATCTCCGATGCTGGACTTTTATCCAAAATATGCAAAGAATTCTTTTAAAGCTGCTTTTTTGAGTTACAAATCACATACCACACAATTCACTTTTAAAGTGTACAATTCCATGGTTTTAGAGATAATAATTATTAATATTTAAGTTGTGGTTTAACCAAACTCTGTTTTATAGATAGATATAGCAAACTTTGTTTTATATACATGACAAAGCTTGGTTAACCATTTTTAAGGGACAATTAAGTAGCATTAAGGACATTCATAATGTGCAACCATCACTACTCTCCAGTTCCAAAGCTTTTTTGTTGCCCTAAGTAGAAACTCTGTAACCATTTCATAATTCACCCCCACTTCCCCACCCCCAGCCCTCAGGAACCTCTAATCTACTTTCTATCTCTATAAACTCTCCTATTCTAAATACTTGTGTAAGTGGAATCATACAATATCTGTCCTTTTGTATCTGGCTTATTTTATTTAGCGTAATGTTGTCAGGTCCATCCATGAAGTAGCATGTATCAGAATTTCATTCCTTTTTATGTTTGAATAGGTTTTTATTGTACACGTGTATTTTTATCCATCTGCTCATGTGTTGATGGACACCTAGGTTGATTCCATCTTTTGACTGTTGTGAATAATATTGCAGTGAACATTGATGTTTAGGTATCTGTTCAAGTCCTTGCTTTCAGTTCCTTTGGGTATATACCTAGGAGTAGAATTGCTAGGGTCATATGGTGTTTTACTGTTCGAGGAAATGCTAAAGCATTTTTCATAGAGGCTGTGACACTTTACATTCCAACAGCAACGTGCAGGGGTTTCAATTTCTCACGTACTCACCAACATTTGTTATTTAGTGTGTGTGTGTATGTGTGTGTGTTTTTTTAAGATTATACCTATCCTAGTGGGTGTAAAATGGTATCTAATTTTAGTTTTGATTTGACTTTCCCTAATGACTAATGACGCTGAGTATTTTTTATGTGTTATTGGCCATTTGTACAGCTTCTTTGGAGAAATGTCTGTTCGAGTTATTTGCCCATTTTTTACTTGAGTTGTTTTTCTTTTTATTGTGTTGTAGCAGTTACTTATAGATTCTAGATATTAAACTGAAATCAGATGTATGATTTCCAAATATTTTCTCTCATTTTGTAGGTTGTCTTTTTACTTTCTTGAACATATCCCTTCATGTACAAAAGTTTTTAGATGAAGGTGATTTCTCTAATTTTTTTCTTTGTTGCAGGTGTCATATCTAAGAATCTATAGTCAGACTCAAGGTCATTAAGATTTACCCCCTGTGTTTTCTCCCAAGAGTTTTATGATTTTAGCTCTTATGTTTAGGCTGTTGATCCACCTTGAGTTAACTTTTGTAGTTGGTGTGAAGTAGGAATCCAGCTTTATTCTTTTGCCATGTAGAAACCCAGTTTTCCCAGCACCATCTCTTAAAGAAACTATTCTTTCCCCATTGAATGTAATTGGCATGCTTGAGAAGAATCAGTTTGCTATGAATGTATAGGTTTATTTCTGAACTATTGATTCTGTTCTGTTGATCTATATGTACTTATGTCAGTACTACACTATTTTTTCTTTTTTAAAAAAAATTTTCCACACTCTTTTGATCACTATCGTTTTATATTTAAGTTTTGAAATCTTCTTTTTTAAAAATGGTTTTGGTTGTTCAAGGCCCCTTGCTATTCCATATGTGTTTGAGGATTGGCTTTCCTATCTCTGCAGAAGAGGCCTTTGAATTTTGATAAGGATTGCAATAAAACTGTAGATCAAAGAACTATTGAAACTTAACAATGAGGAAAATTATTTTTTAAATAGGCAAAGTTTCTGAACAGTACCTCACCAAGAAGATATACAGATGAAAAATAAGCATATGAAAAAAAAATGCTTAACATTATATGTCAATGAGAAGTTGCAAATTAAAGCAATAATAGCAATAATAACATACCACTACATGTACAGTGACTAAAAATTTTAAAAATTGACAATATCAATTGCTAGAGAGGATGTGGAATAGCTAAAACTCATTTGCTGCTGGTGGGAATGCACAATGTACAGCCACTTTAGAAAACTAAAATGTTAAAAAACTTAAAAAGCTAAATATAGTCTTACCATATAATCTAACAATAGCAGTCCTATGTATTTACTCAAGTGATTTGAACGTTTTAGTCCACCCAAAAACCTATGCAAGAGTATTTGTAGCAACTTTATTTATAATCACCAAAAACTGGAAGAACCAAGGTATCCTTCAGCAAATAAATGGAGAAACAAACTAAAGTACAACCAGGCAATGGAATGCCATTCAGTGATGAAAGAAAATGAGTTAATTGAGCTACAAACATACATGGATGAACCATAAATGTTTATTGTTAAGTGAAAGAAGCCAGTCTGAAAGGCTACCTACTGTATGATTCCAACAGTATGATGTTCTGGTAAAGGCAAAACTGTAGAGATAGTTTAAAAAAAAAATCAGTACTTGCTAAAGGTTCAGGGAGTGGAAGGAGGGCTGATGAAGTAAAGCACATGGGATTTTTGAAACCATGTAGTATTGTAATATAGTACAATACTGTAATGACGATACATGACGTTATGCTTTTCTCACAACTCATAGAACTGTATAGTACAAACAATGGACCTTAATGTATCCAGATTTTTAAAAAATGATTGAATAGGTTGGAGAATCCCAGGAAGGAATGCAGACTGTGATGAGAGAATCTGACTGTATTATAAGTATGTGACATGGAGTTCCCATTGTGGCTCAGCAGGTTAGGTAGCCAACATCGTGTCCCTGAGGATGCTGATTAGATCCTTGGCCTCACTCGTGGGTTAAAGATCCAGTGTTGCTGTGGCTGTGGTATAGGCCAGCTGCTGCAGCTCCAAATCAACCCCTGGCCTGGGAACTTCTATATGCCACAGGTGTGACCCTAAAGAAATTAAAAAGCAAAAAAAAGCCAAATGTGTGACACAACCTCAGCTCAGGGGACGGAAGGAAAAGCACTGATCTAAGTGACTTTGGAAATGAGTGGAATTTGTAAGATGAAAGGCAAAAGCAGCTGCACTTAAGCACTACACTCTGGTTCATCAAATTGTTCCCTGTTGTGGCACAGGTTAACAATTTTGATACTGCTATAATGTATGCTGGAATTGAGTAATTAAGCATATGGTTGGCATATAGGGGGAGCTACATCTCTCACTGCTGGAGTGGGAATTGGCAGACCAGCAAGGTGATGAGGCTAGAATGATCCATGTTGTAATGGGTTAGAGTTAGAGACATTAGTATGTCTCTATGAACTGATATTTATCTTAATATAGATTCATTTCCTTGCTCTGTCAACTGAGAGGGACTAAAAACAATGAAACTCCAGTAGTAAGGAGCACAAGACGTAAGTAGAGCCCAGATCTTGAGTTCTAATACCAAGCTCCAGCAAAGGAATCCAGACCCTTTGAAAAAATGGCTTATTCTAGGAACTTGGGCAGGCAGTATGCAAGATGAGCATCTTGTAGTGCCAGAAAGTAAGAAGTACTAAAAAAAAGAAAAGGGAAGAAAAGGAAAGAAATAGAAAAAAGGAAGGGAGGAAGGAAAGAAAGAAAGCAAGGAAGAAAGAAAGAGAAAGGGGAGTTCCCGTCGTGGCTCAGTGGTTAATGAATCCGACTAAGAACCATGAGGTTGCGGGTTTGATCCCTGGCCTTGCTCAGTGGGTTAAGGATCTGGCGTTGCCGTGAGCTGTGGTGAAGATGGCAGACACGGCTCGGATCCTGAGTTGCTGTGGCTGTGGTGAAGGCCGGCAGCTACAGCTCCTGTTAGACCCCTAGCCTGGCAACCTCCATATGCCCTGGGTGCAGCTCTAGATAAAAGGCAGAAAGACAAAAAAAAAGAAAGAAAGAAAGAAAGAGAAAGGAAAAGGAAGGAAGGAAGGGAGGAAGGAAGGAAGGGGGTAAAGGATAAGAACTAGCAAATTATGGGAGGATATCAAAGGGACATAGAACCAAATGAAAGAATACCCAGTGGCTAAAGCTGGAACAATTTGAGCAAAAAATAAATAAA
Source organism: Catagonus wagneri (assembly GCA_004024745.2). Lineage (NCBI taxonomy): Eukaryota > Metazoa > Chordata > Mammalia > Artiodactyla > Tayassuidae > Catagonus > Catagonus wagneri. Next base: position 552,887 of record PVHT020000036.1, read on the forward strand.
AAGACAGTATTGGATTATAACTTAGAGTAAAAAATAAATACCCATGAGTTCATTCTAATATAAATAAATGATTAAATCAACACATAAGTGGAGAAGAGACAGCTCTCTCATGAAGCATTCCAAAAAAAGGAATAGCTTTGCGGTAAAGAAACCTGATTGACCCTGCTTCAGCCAGGAGATCAAGGTCAGCATCCACAGTGGTAAGTCACGTTGCTAGTGTCAGCCTTGATCTGATGGGATGAAAGTAGCACTTGACCTCTGTGGTCTTCCTCTGAAAAACCCATTATCCCACTGTAGTCATGAGAGAAACATCAAATTCCAGCAGAGGGGCAGCACACGGAGCACCTGACTAGGCCACCTCCAAACCCTCAAGGTCATCAAAACCAAGGAAAGCCTAAGAAGCTCTCCCAGCCAAGAGGAGCTAAGGGAGACATGTTGACTGCATTTAATGTGGGATCCTGGACGGAATCCCTGAACAACAGCAAGAGGACATTAGTTGAAAACTAAGGAAATCTGAATAAGCCATGGACCTCACTTAATAATAATGTATCATTATTGATGGACGCTAACAAGGGTACCATACTGATGGAAGATATTAATAATAGGGGACACTGGGTGAGGAGATTTATGGGAACTGCGTGTACTATCTTCTCAATTTTTCTAGAAATCTAAAATTGTTCTAAAACTAAAATATGTTTTTAAAGACAAAAATAACCCCTCCCAACCCACCTGATGACATAGACATTTTCCACATTTTTCTAAGAGGAAGCTGGAGCTCAAAAGAGTAAAGGTATAGCTGACACAGATGGCCCAGATGCTTAAATGGCAGAGGTGGGCTTTGAGTCCAGGGCCCTTGCTTTAGAGTGCCAGTGACTTTGGCCCACCTGTGGATGGAACCTCTTCTGTTCCTCAGTTTCCTGCGTATCCACTTACGTGCGCCTGCTTCTTTCTTGCTTTCCCCAGGGCATGGCCTTTACACTTGAAGAAAGGCTGCAGCTTGGGATCCACGGCCTAATTCCCCCCTGCTTCCTGAGCCAGGACGTCCAGCTCCTCCGGATCATGAGATACTACGAGCGGCAGCAGAGTGACCTGGACAAGTTCGTACCTAGAGTCTCCCCTGTCTCCCTGAGCCCTGGGCTGAGCTGTCTGCTCCCCTTGGTCCAGAGGGTTGTCTGGATACCATCCAGTTAGGAAAGGCTGAGAGTCCCAGGAGACCCCAGACCCAGGCCAGCCTTCCACAGGGTGATGGGACGGGGCTTGTTATGATCAAGGCACAGTCAGTGTGTCCTGGGAGGACTGGGAAGGGAGCCTGAAGTCCAGCCAGGGATCAGGTTGGGCCTCCAGGAAAAGTTGGAATCAGAGTCAGCCCAGCAGTACTGATAGGACTTCAGCATTGAGCAGTGGGGTTCACAGAAGACATTTCACTCAGTGGGAAGAAGTGGAGCAAACATGTAGGAACAGAGGTGTTCAGGGAGAGGTGCATGGCCCAGGTTCCTGGAATAAGCAGAATGTGGGGGAAAAGAGGGGAGCCTTGGGAAGGTGGCTGTCCCATGTTGGAAGTTGATGGGACATAGTTAATAACCCTTTTGCTTCCCTGGCCTCTCCTCAGTGGGGATGTAGACATGAAGAGCCAAATGGGAAATCACAGGGTCCGCTTCATCAATCGTACTAAAGAAGGTCACATGGCTTGCAGGTCACATGGCTATGAATTGGCACAGCCAGGATTTGAACACAGATAATTAGCTCCAGATTTCAGCTTCTCTGATATACTATAGGTAAGAGGCATCGAAGCTTAGTGGCTACAAGACTAGACTGTAGTACTAGACTAAGTTCAAATCCTCATTCTTCCACTTAACAGCAAAATATCCTTGGCCTCTCTGGGTCATTCCTCATCTGTCCATCGAGTGTATCGATGTTGTCTAACTCCTAGGGTTATGATGAGAATTAAAGGCATGAGTACTTGTGATATGCTTGGAATGGTGCACTAAACTCTATGGTCGTTACTCACATTAACTCCAAGGCCATACTGCAGCCCAGGCCAAATATTCCCTTACTTTTCTCACTCCGATTGGGTCTAACCATATCGCCCTGAAGAACAAACCAGAAAGTACGCAGTGATTCCAGCTAACAACACGAGATGCGCCCTAACTTTGAATAATCTGTTATTAAATTTGCAAAGAAAAATTGAGGTCTAATGTGAAATCCACTTTCCTAAAGATATGAAATCTAAAAATCCAAGTCCAAAATCCTTCCTTCTCCAGCTCCTTCTAACTAGATGGGCCTCGCTCATATGCCTGGGAAGACCTGCCAGGCTCAGGGGGAAGGGGATGCACCTGATCTTGTGAGCTCTAGGGGGCCTGTTCCTGACGCTCGCTCTGCTGAATGCTCTGGCCCATTTGTTCCTGGAGTCCCTCATTTCAGCAGTGCTTGGGGAAATGCTAAGAAGGCTCCTTGTTGGGTAAGGACAGTGGTTTAAACGTTTAACAGCTGGTTCTGGGGCAGGGATTTAGAGCTTTTGCCAATTTCCATGGTGTAAATACTCCCACTATGGCCATTTTCAGGTTACCAACGTTACATCACTGAATGCAGAATTTATAAGAGATGTGTACAGGTGGCCTCTGGATAAGGGAATCCTTATTCTAGTAATGAGCTGAGATCCTGGCTCTGCTAAGCATAAATTCTCTCTCCCTGTCTAAAGCACAGTTTTTAGTTCTGGACCAATGCCTTTGGTGAGGAAGAAGCAGCTGAGGCCCCAAGAATTCACAAGACTTCCTCAAAGTCACATAGCTAGTGAACAGCAGAGCTGGGATTCACACCCAGGACCCTAACACCACACCCAGGGATTATTCTTCTGTCAGAGCGTCTCCGTCACCCTACTCCATGCCAGGGCTTTATGTGTCATTATCTTGCCCAAACTGTCATCCAGAAAGCTTGTGATATCAGCAGTCACTTACACCTCACTGGGAATTTCAACCCCCAGGTTTTTTTCTTTCAGACATTTTTGCAGTTTTAGAGTGTGAATGAAAGACTCTCTTCCTGGCTTGGTGACTTCAGGACCTAGGTAGAGGGAGAGTTTGGAAGGGAACAGGCTTCCTGAGATCCCTTGGTGCTCAGCCACCCGTGAACTCTGTTTGTGACAGGAACCAGCCCTGTGTGGTAGAAAGAAAGGCCAGTTCATATGTCACTGGTGGGCCTGCGTTTTCCTTGACCCTCCCCCAACCCCAGAATGCTGTCATTCTCTTGTCATTCACTGATGGCCACATAACAAGAACATAACTAACCATCTTGCATCATGATTGAGAGCACAGATTTTGGAGTCGGATTGCTTAGGTTCAGTAGCCCTTGGGTGAATTATTTCATGCCTCTGTGCCTTGATCTCCTTGTCTCTAAGATAGCCAGGATTATGGTATCTGCTTTGCGAGTCACTGGGAGCTATGTTCACCACATGAAATGAGTTAATGAAAAATGTTTAGAACAGGATCCTTACTGTGTATGATAATCAGCCCATAAGGCAGGTAGTTTTCTCCACATTTCACAGATGATGAGACCTGGGCTTAGAGGAGATAGATGTGAATGTGCCGTTACAGGTAGCTGAGTGGGAGCTCTGGGTCTCTGCATCCGGGCTCTTTTGCGCTGCCGTGTGTGGTACTGATGCAATCAGGTGGGTTCTCTCTCCTCCCAAGGTACATCATTCTGATGACACTCCAAGACCGGAACGAGAAGCTCTTCTACCGAGTGCTGACATCGGACGTGGAGAAATTCATGCCCATTGTGTACACGCCCACCGTGGGGCTGGCCTGTCAGCATTACGGCCTGACCTTCCGCAGGCCCCGGTGAGTGGTCCTGGGCCAGGAGCTCAGGTGGTTGCGGGGTGGGCGCGGCTGTCTCATAAAAGGGAATCAGTCTTCCTGCCGGCCCTCTTGGTGGGACCCTCGGGGCTGTTCCTGATTGGGGCAACGTTCCCACGAGACATTTGATCTTAAGCACTTGCTCTGGAAAATGACCTCATGCCCTGAGAAATGAGCCGAGAGGGTGTCTAGCAAGGGGATCGCGGAGCTTCTCCACTTCCTAGTAATAAAAGCCCAAAAGAGTTGGCCTGAGAGGTATTTCAGATGAGTTCTCTCTCCTTATCTACCTGCCTCCTCCCTCCCTCCCTCCCTCCCTCTCCAAACCCTGCTTTCCTGGTCATCTCCAAAGCACCAACAGCCCTCCATGCCAGTTCGGGCCAATGAATAATGGAGTGTTAGATACCAGAGACTGAATTCTTTTGCTGATTCAGAGAAGCCATATGCCTTCATTTGACTTAACTCAGATTCCACTCCAAATGTCATTTTATGAGGCAGCAATTTGGCGTTACATTTTCTCTCTGAGCCAAGGAATTTGAGGGCAGTTTTCTAATCACCTGGTTTTTTTCATGGTGAGTTCAGCATCCATGTATTTTTTTTTTTATGTTAAAAGGGAAAAATGGGAGGATTTCCAGAAGGTCCTCAGAGCAAGATAATTATCAGCACATAGTTGTAGCACTGATGATTAAAGAGCTGCCTGGGTTTGTTAGATGTCATGGAACCTTGCTTCAGTCTGTGTTAAAATACGTAAATCTGCAACATACTGTGCACAGATGTGTAATTGCTGTAGAATTGGTAGACCTGTGTTTATACATCCTCTGCTGTGTGGGAAACATGGAATCATGGTTCTAGAACATCCTGGGTTAATGTGGAAAAACAGTTTTCTGGATCTGAAGCAGCAGTTGGGATGAGCATGGCAGGCCAAGCCCAGGGAGTCTCCAGTGTTACCCTTGGCAGCGGGCAGCGTGTCACACCTGGTCTCTGAGGAGGTGTCTGGCAGCCACGCTTCTGCCATCCTGGCGGGTGGGCACGGCGCCAAAGCCACGTAGCAGGTCTGGTATTCACCGTGCCTCTTGCAACGGAAAAGAGACTCCTGTTCTCTTATTCTTGTCCCTGAAACCAGTACTGGCAGAGACCTTAAAAGCTGGTGGTATGTTTTGGAAGGATGCAGGATCCTACTCAGAAAAGGGTCCTTGCTGGTCCTGCATCCTGCCCAGTGAAGTTCAGCTTCTGTCATTTCCCTACTCGGAGGCTGTCAGCAGCCGCCTCAGGCTTAAAGAAACAGGTCCAACACTGACAAAACTGAGCCTGGCACAGCTCTGCTCGTCCTCAGAAATCACACGTTCTCGCTGCACTAGTCTCCCTGCCCAAGTTCGCCAGGCATTGTCTGCGTGCCTTTGCATGTATGGTCCCCTCTGCCTCAGGCTTCTGCATTCTCTCCTTTCCTTCTCTACCCATCAAAATTCAGGTTATCCTGTAGGCCCTTCCCCTAAGAGTCAGCTTCCCTGGGCCGAGCCCTCCCTGACCCACCCCAAGCTGAACCCATTACTTCCTTCTCAGCCTCCCCCACAATCCATTACGCATATTTCTATTCCTAGTTTGTTTGTTTTTTTTGGGGGGGGGCTTTATGTTTTGAATTATTTGTGTATCAGCCTCCCCTAATTGAATACAAATTTCTGGAGAGGGCAGGAAGCGCGTCCGATCCATTTGTGTTCCTAGATCAATATTTGGTCTGTAACTGACCCTCCGATCGGAAGGTAGCATTGTGTTCTGAGTGGGAAGAAAGAGCTAGGCCCCTGAAGTTGGCCCTGAGGTTTAGTCTCCTTGACCTTGGGCGACTTTCTTAACTTCTCTCAGCCTTAATGCCCACATGTATGGAATGGAGGTAATAACACCACCGATCTCAAATAATCGTGGTGGGATAAAATGCAGTAGTGTGGACCAGGTCCCTGGCGTACATGTTAGAGTCTGTTTCCTTCGGTAACTATTATAGGAGGAAGGAAGGGCTGATAAATGTGGAGTCTCATTATACACCTGCCTCGTAAAATTTTTGCAAAGAAAATTGAGTCACCGAACATGGAATGAACTAACATGCATAACCACAAACGCAATGTGGCTCTTCCAGACTCAGTATCTCCTACAGAGGTCCTTAGACCCTTAAAGCAGGGCTCACTGCCGCCACTGGCTTGTGGCAGAGATGCTGTGGAAACACGAGGCCATCCCACTTCCACCTCCCAGTCCCAGGCTGTGTGGGAGCCCTTCGCCACAGTCTCTGTGGACAAGATTGTAAATTCAGCTGTTGGCTTCAGATAAACTAGTATTGGGCTGGTGACAGTAGAACTTGCCTCCGGGGTCCACTCCAGAATCCAGGAATCACGCAGGACAGAATTTGAGTTAATGAGCGTTTATGGAGCAGTTACTGGGTGCCGGGCATCATGTTACACACTGGGAAGTTATCCCCAAAGAGTAAAACATGGTTCTTGACCTCAAGTAATAATAAGTTAAATATCATAAAAGTTATGGGAAATAGATTTCATGGGGATGAAGAATTAGAGGAGCACAAAGGAGAGGAAAATTTACTTTCCCCGGGGACAGCAGGGAGGCTTCAAAGGAGCAAAGACATTTGAGCGTGTCCTGAATAGGAATGTCACTGGCAGGGAAGGAGGGAATGGCCATCCCAGGAAAGAGCTTGGTTTTGTTGGCTTTGTGCACAGCCGGGCAGTTGGCTCACTTTGGGTACCTCCCGCATCTCCGCTGCATAGCAAGGAGACTAAGGGAAGAGGAACTGGGCTTTTCCATCCATTGGCTTATCATGGATCTTCCCAATGTCCTGTGAGATTAGTTTGATAACAGCATCTCCATTTCGCAGATTAGGAAACCGAGGTGGCCAGAGGAAAGGAACTTGTTTGAGAGCACAACTGGAGAGCAGTTGGTGCAGCGAGAATTCTGACTGTGGGAACAGGGGAAACCCACACCACAGAGATGACACTGGAGCTGGGTCACGAAAGATGCCTGCAAAGAACTGAGGCAAAAAGTCTTGGTCTACAGTGACCCAAGCACACTCACTTCCCTCGTGCTAGAATGTAAGGCCTCTGGAACCGCATGGTGGGTGAAACAGGAGACCAGAGGAGCTGAGTAGGAGAACTGGCCAGTGGTTCTGGCCAGTACTTGGTCTCCTTTGCACCAAAGGGATTTCACACTCAGGTGCAGTTCTCCCTGGTGGTTCTCCAATAGGTCAGCGTTGGACAGGGCCGTAGCAGCAGAGAAGGCGGGCGGGGGGGCGGAGTGTCCATGTGGGTGGAAACAGAGCCCTGCCCACCGCTCGAGCCCAGAGAAACCATCAGGCCTGAGTGAGTCTAGAGAAGGTACTGCAGAACTTGGACGTGTAGCCTAGAAAACAGGTGTGTGATTGTCCCAGCAGGAAACCTACAGTCGAACTAGAACCAGAAGAAAAGCATCGTCATAATAACTGCTTGCCAAAGGCCAGGTACCATCCTAAAATCTTTACATAGATCACCTTGTTTAATTATCACAGCCTTCCTCGGAGGTAGGCACTATTTTCATCCTGTTTGTAGATGGGAAAACTGAGGCACAGAGAAAATTTGCCCCAAGCCACACAGCTTATAACCAGCAGAGCCAGGACTCCCATGTGGTCTGGAAGTTCCCTCATGGCTCAGTGGGTTAAGGATACAGTGTTGTGCCACTGCTGTGGCTCCGGTTGTAGCTGTGGCAAAGGTTCAGTCCCTGGTCTGGGAACTTCTGCATGCCATGGGTGTGGCCAATGAGAACAAAACAAAACCCCGCACTGTCTGAACCAGGAAGTGGAAAGGCAACCACCACACCCCCTGCTGCTTGCTCTACTTTGGGTCTGTACGCATTTGGTGGGCAATCAGGATGGGACACCCTTGCGGCTCCTGGAATTTGAAGTGGGCCCAGGGATCTGAAGTGGGGGTTCTCAATGCCATTTCTAGAGCCTCTCGCGGGAGGCACTGGGCCCCACATCCTGGGCCACTGAGTGGGGCTGCAGCAGGCAGGGCAGACTGAACCGACTCCTGGATTCGTCCCTCTGATCTTGGTAGAGACTTCCCATGCCGCTTTTGCACAAAGCTTCTTCGGATGATTACCCGATGAAGTTATCTGACACGTGACATTCTGAGATGCCTCTCCACATTGCTGTTTGGCTGCTTTTCAGGTGTTGACTCCATACCTGCCCTGCCCCTAAGGGAGAGGAAAGTCTGGGCTCCACCACAGCCCTGAGCTTCCTCTGAGGCCTGGCTGGGAATGGCTTTACGGATGAGCATCTGAAGGGAGGACAGACCCAAGGCCACCAGGGAGAGAGCCAGCTCCTTCTCAGTGTCCAAAATGATAAACATTCCTGCCAGATTTCCGGGAACAATGGAGCCCTCTGTCAAAGGGCCTGGCCTCCAACCAAAGCTAATTAGGTCCAGCTGAGGCTAAAATGGAAGTGCCCCCCCCAACTCCCCTGGGGTCCCGCCTCGCCTCACAACCCTGAACGAGATGCCAGAGTTTCTCCGAGACCCCTGGGTACCCCTGGGCAGATGAGACACAGCAGAAGGTTCTGGGCTCTGACTGCGCCTCTGGGGGCCATGGGTCCTGCCAAGCCTGGCTTGAAGGAAAGCCCCCCAGGGTCACTAGTGTGTGACTGGGAAGAGGTGAAAGCCAGAAGGGAGGCCAGGCTGGAGGAATGCGGCTCCATGGAGCAGGTGTGCAGAAGAACCCGGTAGGTGTGGCTTGCTGTGCAGTGCGAGCGAATATTCCCCCTTCAGGCCGCCTCCCTTGAACCAGCCCAGCCCTCACCCTCCTCGTCCTCTTAAGCTCCAGGCTCCAAGGGGCATGCACACACACCTGGAGACCTGACACTTGCTGGCCACCGTGTGGGGTCCCCCCGTGTGGGTGATGAGAGCTGGCTTGCAGGTAGTAGAAGGAGCACCGCCTTTGAAGCCAGACAGACTTGACCTTGAGTCCCCGTTCGAAAAGATGGCTTTGGACATTTAGCGCCCCCTTAGTCTCCTCGTGTGTAAAATGGGAATAATGCCCATTCATGTGGCCATTTGTGAGGACTCGGTGAGACTCTGCACAGAAGGAGTCCCTGAAAGTGCTCAGCAGCTGTGACTCACCTGACGCACCTCCTCTAAGATCTGTCCTCTGACGCAGTCTCCCTGCCCAGGAGTCTCAGCTGCAGATGACCCAGGGCATCTCAGGCCTCTAAGGTGATCTGTGCTTGTGCTTAACTGGCCAGGCCATCAGCAGGTGCCTGTGCAGAATCGGAGGGCTGCGCTGAGCTAGTTAGAAAGGTGAGGGTAGGAAGAGGGACGTAGTTTCCCCAGGCGAGGCTCTGTGGAAGATACCTGAGGAACAAATTTGGACTTGGAAAAGGCTAGCTGCACTTGGCCCTGAGCTTATCTGCAGACATGTGGGTTTCTGCACACCGACCGGTCGGTAACAGGTACACGGGATATTAACAGCTACTGTTTACTGAATACTTACAAGGCTCCTGGTGAAGCCAGATTAGGCGCTTTGTGTCCTTGGTCTCTGAAGCCTACAACAGCCCCACAGGGTGCTTGTTACTTTACCTTGATGAAAACTAAGACCAGCTTGTTTAAGACATCACAGCTGAGCCAGTTCCCTGTGTTTTTCCCACGTTCACAGTCCAGCGTCTGTGGCCCTGGTGAACATGACACCCCACAGACAAACACCTGCATCCTCACCTTAACGGAACTCCCTGTGTAACCCACCTGCACACATGAGGGACGCTCGCACACCGGGAGGGCAGTATACCGTAGTGGTCAGAGCACCGGGGCTGGGGTCCAGAGGGAGTGACTCAGCTCCCCCATAACAACCCTGTGGCCTCGGAGCCCGGCAGCTCCCCATCCCCGAGCCTGGTTCGCGGGAACAGTCCACCTCTTGAAGGTTGGATGGGCTGCATGTGTGTGAACGTGCTTTTTCCATTGTAAAGCTCCTCACAAGCTTGAAGGGGTTTTCCTTTTTCATCTCCTCTTTTCCTTCCTCCAACCTCCATGAAAGGATGTCATTAAAGCACACACTCACCCATTGGGGTTTCCTGCCTCCCATTCTCAGTGAGGGGTGAGCCTTTGCCTCATTTTTTTAACATTGGAATCTTTTTATCTTCAGCCACCTCCATCACCTACACACACACAAACACATCTCTGCTTCCTAAATGCCTACTGAAGCCATTTCCTGGCTACACACCATACTGATGCTGCCAACACCTTGACCAAAGCCCCTCTGGCAAACAAGACAGTCTTACCTCAGCAAAAATCACAGAACCTCAGATACCCAGGAGGCGGTCTTTGAGCACATTGCAATCTGGGCTTCAATTCAGCTGTCAATTGATCAGGAACACATGAACACACACACACACACACGCACACGCACACACACACACATGCACACACACACACTCTCCCAGCATAATTGGTAGACAGGCAGAAAACAAGGATTCGCCTCCTCCTCATCCTCAGGGCACGCAAGTGCTGATTTCTTTGCCAGAGCCCGCTCCACGTCCATTTATGTCCAAGCTCCCCTGCCAAACTGTTCCAGCCCTGCTGCTGGAGAGGCTCCCTGGTGCAGAGCAAGTGCAGGTCTGCAGCTGGGTCTGCTTCCTTCCTATCTGGTCCTTTTAGTCCCCTAGCTTTGGTGTTGTGAGCAAAGGTTGGGAGGTCTAGCCCCCTTTGCGGCCATGACTCCTTGGGCGAGTCACATAGCTGTTTAGGCTCAAGTGAACGTGGTGGGGTTGGATTGCATGGCTTCTGTGACCCCGGCCAGCCCTAACCTGGGATCTGTCTTGGAGTCAGAAGTTAGAAGCGGACCCTTCACGTGAGTTATGGTCACCTTATGCAGCCAAACTGAAGTTTCATCGCCTGTAAAATGAAGAGGGTCAAGTGTGAGTAGTAGTTCTTGAGGGCAAGCTGTGCACTAAAAGCGTCTGAGTGTATTTACATTAGTGTCCCTGAGGTGGGGCCCAGGGGGCTTTACTTTGCAAAAACTCCCCAGGGATTCTCATGGGCAGGGGGCTGAGACCGCTGGGTGGGGTGGTCCCTCAAATCCCTTCCAGCCTGGCTCTTCTGTGACCTGTCGGAAGTCAATAACTGCAGGCCCATCTTCCAGGCCACCCCAGCCTGCATTGAAGTGCAGGGTACACTGAAGTGTGCTGAAGATTAGGGTCGTGATAATGTAACAGAAACTTCATCTCCATCACAGCCCTTGGTGACCAAACTGTTGAACACCACTGCCAAGTTCCTTTGTGTCTCATTCACCTGGTTAGTGGGGGGCAGGGGAGGGAAGAAGCCTCACATGTACATTCCTAACCCTCCACCTCCCCAGTTTTCTCCTGAAGACTCTGTCACTGCACAGAAGTCATCTGTCTCCCAAGTCGCAATTCATCCCAGGACAACAATTGATTAGACAGGAAATAAAGCGTCAGATCAAAGGTCACTGGTCATGTGAGTGAGGATGTGACCGGCACAACCTGGCCCAAAAGAGGAGCTGTGCCAATTGGAGTCCTTTCCAGGAATTTGAACTGACAAATGGGAGAATTTATATGGAGGACATGTTCCATTAGGATGGAAGCTTAAGGCCAAAAGGATGCTATGACTCAGACTTTAGAGTCAGGTCATGGTAGACCAAAGGCAAATTCCAGCTATAAAGGAGCAGGAAAAAAAAAAAGAGTGGGAAATAAAGGATGAGCTCTCAGAGCAGATGAGAAAGAAAGAGGGGGAAACCAGCAGCGTGAGTAATGGTCCCCAGAACCGCCTCAGCTCCTGATAGCTTCCTGCTCCAGTTCCTGTTCAAAAATTTACAGTAAACCCTGTTTTTCGAGAGGTAACTTAGGTAAACCTCTGTTTTAGGTCACCAGAAGAGCCAAACTGAAAAAGAGCTGTGAAATTAGTTGGATAGGATTAGTGTCCTGATCACCTTGTTAATCGGGTGGCTGAAGCTAACAGACTAAAGTAGTGCTGCTCACAGCCTTGATGGGCTGAACTCCCAGCCTGGGGAATGCACCGTCTTGAAAGTGGATCCTCCAGCCCCACTGAGCACTTCCCAAGTGCAAGTTCATGAACCAAATAAACAACTGTTGTTTTAAGCCAAAAAGAATAATAATAATAAAGTAGTGATGCTCAGACCTGAGCATGCGCTTTAGCTGGAGGGCTTATTGACACAGATTCGGAGAATTGACACAGCTAACCCGTTCCAGGATGCTTGATGCTGCTAGTGCAGGGACCGCACTTTGAAAATCACTGAATTAAAATTTGGTGAAAAGTCACTCACTAAGCAATGAAGTGAGACCATCTGAAAGAAGCAGAAGGGATGGATACTTGCAGGCCCCACTGTGCCTTCCTAGAAAAATCTGTGAGTCCTGAGAGAGCATTTCTGGTCCCGGTTTTAGCAGTGTGCCCTTGGGTCAATCCCTCTCCCTTTCTGGGCCTCGATTTTGTCATCTTTAAAGGAGGGCTTTTTTTTTTTTTTTTGGTCTTTTTAGGGCCACACCCACGGCATAGGGAGGTTCCCAGGCTAGGGTTCCAAACAGAGCTATAGCCCCTGGCCTACGCCAGAGCCACAGTAATGCAGAATCCAAGCCGTGTCTGTCACCTACACCACAGCTCACAGCAATGCTGGATTCTTAACCCACTGAACTAGGCCAGGGATCAAACCCACATCCTCATGGTTCCTAGTTGGGTTTGTTAACCTCTGAGCCACAACAGGAACTCCTGTAAAGGAGGGCTTGTTTTTAGGCAATCTCGGGGACCCCTTCCAGCACTTATAGTCTGAAATTTTTGAGTAAATCAGAGCACTGTGGCTATAAATTTGCCTCTCGGGTTTTCTGGCATCGAAGGGAGAAAAATGCAAAAGGAGATGAAAACACATAGTTTTCATTTTCTGACAAGAAGCAGCTTGCAGACTTCTTTGCACAAGTGTCATTTTTGCTGAGAGCTCTGCCCATGTTCCTGCTGGGCAGCCGGGGGTCCATCATGGATTGTTCGGTGCCAGGGTTTGGGAACTGACGCTGGCCTAGATCTGAGGAAGGCGGCACGAGGAGTCCTTCCAGAGGGTGAAGTTGTTTGGCTGTGATTTATGGCTAATGTCACGTGGAGTAACTTAAATCGTCTCTGGATCCCACATCACTGAAACACTGTGGCACAGAAAGGTGGATCTTTTTTCGATTATTATTAAAGAATTTTTTTAGTAAAGACTTTATTTTTTAAGAGCAGTTGTATGTTCACAGAAGAACTGAAGGGAGAATGCGGAGACTTCGCCCACAGCCCCTGCCCCCACACAGGCATAGCTCCCTCATCCCCACTGGGGCCTTAACGTTGATCACAGTTGATGAACCCACATCGACACATCATAATCACCCAGGCTCCACGGTTTGCAGTAGGGTTCACTTTTGGTGCTGGACATTCTGTGGGTTCGGATATATGTATAATATAGTATCACACAGAATATACTCATTGCCCTGAGAATCCTGAGCTCTGCCCATTGATCTCTCCCTCCACCACCCCACTTGGAAACCGCTGAGAATCATTATTTTACTGTCTGAATTACATGGCTTTCAGTTGCTGGGGGAAATGGCTTATTCTCTTTTGGAGAAAGTTTGAAGAGTTACCTACAGAAAAGTGAGTGTGTACTTCATTGCACGCGACCTACCTTGCTATGTGGAGCGCGGAGGACACCCATCCGCCATACATGAATTTGGGGGTAGAGGGCATGAGAGTAAAGGTGGGAAGGATTGAACGGCCCCATGCAGAGGCAGAGATTGTATTTTTCTGTTCAGGCCGGAAGCAGATGAGCTTTATTAACTAGAACAGGATGTTCTGAGTTTGACTTCCTTTAGCCGAAGGCAGGTTTCCCTAGCAGTTTAAACAAACTGATTTTTGTTTCTTTTTTATCTGACTCTGTCCTTTTCCTCCCTTGTCCCTGGCAGTCCCAACCATGGTGATCAAAAGAGTAGGTGTGGGAGAATTTCCTTACTGAGAAGGAAATCCGTTCATACAGGCAGGAGTCGAGTAGACCTTTCCTCAAATAACCTTCATCTCTCATTAACCTGTAAAATGCACTAAAGCTTGTGTTTGCTCACAAAAACAGACTCATAGACATAGAGGACAAACTAGTGGTTACCAGTGGGGAGAAGAAGGGTGAGGAGTGAGAGAGGGGTGTGAGATTAAGAGATATGAACCACTGTGTATAAAATATATAACCAATAGGAGTTCCTGTTGGGGCTCAGTGGAAATGATCCCGACTGGTATCCATGAGGATGCAGGTTTGATCCCTGGCCCTGTTCAGTGAGTTAAGGATCCAGTGTTGGCGGCAAGCTGGGGTGTTGTTTGCAGATGTGGCTCAGATGTAGCATTGCTGTGGTTGTGGTGTAGCTGTAGCTCTGATTTGACCCCTAGCCTGGGAACTTCCATATGCTGCACCTGAGACCCTTAAAAAAAAAAAAAAAAAGATAAGCAATAAAGTTATATTGTACACCACAGGGAAATGTAACCATTATTTTGTATTAACCTTAAATGGAATATAATCTATAAAAATATTGAATCAGGAGTTCCCATCGTGCCTCAGCGGCTAGCGAACCCGACCAGCAGCCATAATGATGTAGGTGGGTTTGATCCCTGGCCTTGCTCAGTGGGTTAAGGATCCAGCATTGCTGTGAGCTGTGGTGTAGATCACAGACGCAGCTTAGATCCTAAGCCACTGTGGCTCTGGCATAGACCAGTGGCTACAGCTCTGACTGGACCCCTAGCCTGGGAACCTCCACATGCCACTGGTACAGCCCTAAAGAGACAAAAAGACAAAAAAATATTGAATCACTGTGTTGTACCTCTGAAACTAATACAATAATTGAAATCAACTATACTTCAGTAAAAATAAAAGTTTGTGTTTGTGCCAGCCAAGCTTAGTCTCAAAAGTGTGGCTTCTTAAGAGTTGCTGCAGGAGTTCCCGTCGTGGAGCAGTGGTTAACGAATCCGACTAGGAACCATGAGGTTGCGGGTTCGATCCCTGCCCTTGCTCAGTGGGTTAACGATCCGGCGTTGCTGTGAGCTGTGGTGTAGGTTGCAGACGCGGCTCAGATCCTGCGTTGCTGTGGCTGCGGCGCAGGCCAGTGGCCACAGCTCCGATTAGACCCCTAGCCTGGGAACCTCCACATGCCGCAGGTGCGGCCATAAACCCACGGCCATAAAATGACAGAAAAAAAAAAAGAGTTGCTGCAAATAGTGCAAATGTTTTGAAAGGTTCTAGACTAGAGGAAAAGAATTGTTATAGAAATTCTTAAAGTGAAGATTGCCTTGCCAGAAAAGAACCCCACCACCAGCTGTCAAATCCCTAAAATCCAGTATTATATCCATGTCCTGGTACCTGCAGGAATCATTTTTCATGTTCTCTGGATGTATAACATTGAAAACTTTACCTATGAACTGGTTTCTTAGAGTCTATCTTAAACCAGTATTCCTCTAGACTGTAGGGGTTGGATGGAGAGATTTTGTATGAATGTGAAGAGGGATGGGAAAGAATAGATCAGGAACACTGTGTCCTCTGGGCTGCTGGAGATGGAATCAAGGCTCAGGCTGGGGGCGCATGTGGCATCAGCATTGTCCAGAAGGTCACTGGAGGTTAAAGGACAAAAAGTAAAGTAGGTGGTGGAAAATGGACTTCTCCAACTTCACACAGTTTCTCACATGCACTCCTCTGCTGCACCACAAGCTTCAGATTGGGGGTTAACTGCATTTCATTCTTCCCTGTGTCTCCCATGGCTGCCAAGCATAGTACCTTCAGGCGTCTACCAGGGAGGACACTGAAAGACTGTCTTCTGGAGTTCCCGTCATCATGGCTCAGGGGTAACAAATCCAACTAGAATCCATGAGGATATGGATTTGATCCCTGGTCTTGTTCAGTGGGTTAAGGAGCCGGTGTTACTGGGAGCTGTGGTGTAGGTTGCAGATGCAGCTTGGATCCCACATTGCTGTGGCTGTGGCATATGCTGGCAGCTGCAGCTCTGATTCAACCCCCTAGCCTGGGAACTTCGACCCCTAGCCTGCAGCCCTAAACAAATAGACAAACAAACAAAAAGACTGTCGTATGATTCGATGCCATTCAACAAGCATTGATCAAGTGCCATCTTGTTGGCTAGCCACCATAAGTACATGGAAGATTCAAATGGAATAAGGTGGTTTATTCATGGTCCTTGACCTTGAGGAGTTTACAGCCCATCTGAGGAGAGGAGTGGTGCTAGGGTGAGATAAGCCAGTTAGTAAAGTGTGGTATGGATTGTCTGGTTTACTTTGACAGTATGGTAGCCATGCATTACAGTAAGAAACCCCTCCACTGAATTGTTGATTCTTGGCCTAAACCTGTTGAACAGGATTTTGATTTGTGGTAGGAAGGTGGCCCAGCACAGTCCCTGGCATTCAAAGATCTGTTGGATGAGTTCCAAGCAGGAGGAACTGCCTAAGCAAGAGACATGGGTGTAAAACAAGCAAGAATCACAGACCCTCAGGACTGGGAAGGTAGGAGACACTTCTTCCTTCTTAACAAAACCTCTGGGTTTCTGGTCAGCTCCTTCTTCTCCCCCAGTGGCCATGTGCTTTGACAACATGCCCTTCCCAACACCAATCAGCGGGACCTAATTAATCCCAGCCAGTCACAGAGAGGTTTCTTTGCCAGTGACAAATCTGGCTAAAGAGCAGTGAGGGCCATCTTCCCAAGAACTTCTGGAAAGGTTTTCTCATGACCAGGGAGCTCCTTCTTTCCTGACTGTTGTGACTGCTTAGAAACTGTGACAACCATGCTACAGTTGCGAGGAAAATGGCGCGGGCATGGAGGAAGCCTATGATGCCAAGGATAGTCTCGGAGGGTGCCTGCGTCCTTGGTGACATTTTGAGCCACTAAACAAACAACTCCTGAGTCTCCTTCCTGAGTGGACTTCTTGTTATGTGAACTAAATTTCCTCTTTCCGGCCAAGTGAGTCAATGTTTTGTGCTACCTACAGCTGAAAGCAGTGCCCTTCCTGATGCAATGTTTGAATCACCTCTGTCATGCAACCGGGGCTCACATTTGTTGATTCAAAGCTTCCACTGCACTGGGCATTCTCCTAGGTGCTTGACTCAGTCCCCACAACATCTTTTTCAGTTTTGTGATGTTACACCCATTTTCATGAGGAGACTGAGACCCTGAGAAGTAAATAACCCGAAAAGGTTGACACAGCCTAGAACACAGTCGAGCCGAGATTCAGTCCCAGGCTCCAGAGTGCACAGCCTTGGCTGCTGCCCATCCTGTCCTCCTGAGCCCTTCTCCCTGGAGATGGAGCCTCTCCAGGATGGAGGATTTACCACCATGGTGTGGGCAGCACGTGCGAGGAGGTCACTTCGCCCAGGGGGTAAGGAAGTTAAAGGCCATGGGAGGCCAAGCGAGGACTTGGGGTCGCATTGGTCAGGGCTGTGGTACACCTCCCAGAGGAGGCTCCACCAAAATCATTTTTCAAGGAGGATAGTTCTGGGAGGAACCCAGAGGCGAGCCCCCAGACACCTCTTTGTTAACTGGAGGATGAGGAGGCAAGAGCCTGATGGAGTCTGAGATGCAGAAATGAGGGTGAAAATGTGAGTCACTGAGAAAGAGGAACCTGCGGTACGTGGAGCCCAGGGGGGTGTGAAAGTGGAAGAGAGAGGAAGAATCATCGGATTTGAATGGCGTCACGGTACAATGACATTCGTGGAAGGTTGAGCTTGGGCTCCAGGAATGGGATAGTGAGCTGCATCCTAACAGGTGCCACTGGCTTCTCTTGAGGGATCAGTACACAATAGTCATGTTACCTTTATTCTTTGAGTCTCACATTAGCTCTAAGAAATCAGAATGCGTTACTGTCCCCAGGGCCCAGAGGAGAGGTTCAAAGGTGATGGCTGTGATAGCCAACCAGCCTAGAGCCAGAGGGCTGGTAAGAAGCCTGATCAAACCTGAGTCCAGCAGTCCACCCGAGTCTGTCCTGTCCGGGTGCCTCTCCTTCTGCGTTGGAATCCCCTCCAGTCCTGCATCGCTGACGCTCAGCATTTCAGAGTCACGTGTTCACACGCATCCTCCCCGAAAGGACAGCTAAGCAAACACATTCGTTCCCTAGGCTGAATGAAAGCAGCAACAAGTATCTGCAGGAGCCTGCATGCATCACCTTGGTCGCAGTCCCTTCGGGGAGATGGGGTGAAGTGGGGCTGCGTCACGGTGCCTGGTTGGGGAGCCTCAGGAAGAGCCCAGCTATGCAGCTTGGCAGGATCTTCACACTCCACGGGCAGGGTCTTCTAGGCACGTAGCAAGGACATGCCAAGCGCTTCATGGATCCTGCTTCCATGATAGGCCCTTGAGTTGGTGTCGGGATATTTAGTGGCCCCCCACATTTCTAGCCAGACCGCCTGCACAGCCAACACAGATGCTACCTGCAGCCCACACCCCCAGGCTCCAGGTTCCAGCACGGGCTGAGACATTGGCTTCCTAAGAGGACTTTGAAAAGAGTCACATCTCAGTCTTAACATGAGGCCCCGTCTGTAAAGAGATGGAATCAATTCACCCTTAAGAGTCCCTTAAGCTGGGCGTTTCCATGGATTTGCCCTTTGCAGCATATGGTGACAGAATCATGGAGCTCAAACTGAGGGGACAGGACAGCCTCCCCACGGGGGGCACGAGTCAGTAGAAACAGGAGGACTGCAACTCCAGTCCTCTTCCCCTTTGCCCCCTCCCCTGTGCAGAGAGAGGGCTTTCCCCACCACCTGAATCAAGCTCACTTCATAATCTTTACTTACATGTATACGGCACTTTGAAGTTTAAGGGTAAAAATACATACCATCCTGTCAGTGGCCCTGTGAAACAGGCAGAACATGCCTTTCTCATGATGAAATGGGGGATCCAGAGGTTGAATCCCCCAGGCTGTACAAAGAGAAAGAGAACAGATCCTAAAGCGGGCAGGTTTCTCTTTGCCCTCCGGGACTCTTTCCACTGTTGGACTGACTGTGAGCTTCCGGAGGCAGAAGTCATACTGGTTTAGCTCACCATTGGATTCCCAGCTCCCAGCACAGAGCCTGCACGTGGGTCATGCTGGATGGAGGGTTGGCCAGAACACTCGGTAGATGGAAGAATAGCATCCGTAGACAGAAGAACCTTGGAGTCTTATTTTCATGATGACTTCTAATAGATCTTGGAGGACGGAGCTTCTATTATTAACAGCCTCTTAAAGAGCTTTAACTCTGTAATTTTGTTTAAAATGCATTGTTTTAATTTTTTTTAACATTAATGTATATCACGTTCGATTCTTTAAGACTCTGCAGTAGCAAGACATGCCCAGGACTTGAGACATAGTAGGCACTGGATAAATGTTTTTAGAAAGTAATTGAATTTAAAAAGCTAGTCTCGAGTTCCTGTCGTGGCCCAGTGGTTGATGAATCTGACTAGGAACCATGAGGTTGCGGGTTCGATCCCTGGCCTTGCTCAGTGGGTTAAGGATCTGGCATTGCCATAAGCTGTGGTGTAGGTTAGATAAATAAATAAATAAAAAGCTAGGCTGGGGAGGTAAAAGTAATTGCAATAAGTTTCTAGTTACTGGTATAATTACAGAACAGGCTGCTTATTATTTGCCAAATAACCTTATCCCCAAATTCAGGCCTATCAATTGGGAAGAAGTCAATGGTGCAAGTGGAATGAGATCATGACCTGCATTTCCAGAATCTTTAGATCCAAAGGATTAATAATGATGTCCAGTTCTTACCACAAATAGGTGCAGCAGGTTGCCTTTCCCTGCTGGTGCCCGTGTGCAGCCAAGTGGAGAGACATTGATGTGAGGTTGTCATGGTAACATTTTCATTGACTGAAAGACTAGAAGAAGCCAGAGAGAACCTCTTTTGCTTAGATGGAGGAGGAAGGGGGTAAGCGGTAATGAGACACAGAGGAACTTCTCTCTCTCTAGACAAAGATGGCGTAGGAACTTTGAATTCAAGTAATAGTAGAGCAAGATCAGATAAACTGCTGGCTAGAGTAATTAGGATAAATAGGTAATTAAATGACTTTGATTATCAAACCAGACGAATGGTGGTTTTGAGAGTAAACGTCTACCCAGGTCAGTGGTTTTAAACTTTCTTAAGAGTGCGCGTTAAAAAATTACAGACTTCAGGGAGTTTCCAGTGTGGAGCAGCGGGTTAAGGCTCTGTTGTCTCTGTGGCAGCGGCGAGGGTTTGATCCCCAGCCCATCATGTTGGGTTAAGGGTCCTGTCATAGGTCATACCCGCGGCTTGGATTCGATCCCTGGCCCAGGAACTTCCGTATGCCTTGGGTGCAACTGAAAAAGAAAAAAGTTACAGACTTCATCTCCCTTTCCTAAGATCCTGATTTATTGTGTCAGGAGGGGGGCTCAGGAATCTCCATTATTTATTTATTTATTTATTTATTTATTTATTTATTTTTAGGGCTGACCTGCAGCATGTGGAGGTTCATGGACTAGAGGGTCTAATCAGAGCCACGTCTTCGAACTACACTGAAGCCTGTGGCACCGCCGGACCCTGGACCCGCTGAGCGAGGCCAGGGATCAAACCTGCATCCTCAGGGACACTGTTGAGTTCTTAACCCGGTGAGCCACAGTGGGATCTCCAAGAATCTCCATTTTAAAACTACTCATAGCAGATTATCCTGCAGGAAATTTATGGACTATATTGGTAGCATATGGACCATAATTTCATAAACTCTCCTCTGGGTAAGCAGAGCATCAGAAATCAGACTCAAGCTGAAGCTGACTCAGCTTTTCTCATCTGAGGGGAAAACTTAGGGGGAAATAGAGGCTGTTTTCTACTTAGTTCTAGTTTAAAAACAAAACAAAACCAGAGTTTAATTAGTCCATGATTTATAACAGTTAAGTTTCTGAAATAAGCTGCTTTAGTTTATACATTATACTTTCCTTTAATCTTACATTCTACCGAATGCTTCCCTGATTGCAGAAACCAGCAGATTTTTGCTTTGCCCGATGCCGTTTCCCCATCTTACCTAATGACAAATTCCTGCTTACCCATTAAAATCATCCCAAACGTCTTCATCTCTTGCCACCTTCTTAGTCTCTGTCCCCACACTTGCTTGCAGAACATTTTGCTTCTTGTTCTGTGTCTGTGCCTAGTGGCCTCTGCTAATGCTCTGTTAATGAACTTGGTACGTTGTTATCCAGTAATTATTTACAGATCTCCTCCATCACTGTCTGATGTAATGGACAGAGTTTATAAGACCGTGTGTCTCATTCATCTTTGTATCTTTGTCCTTTCCCTTTCTTTAACTCCTGGTGTGGCAGTTCCCACATACTGGAGTGAAAGAATAAATGAGTGAATGAATGAAGGAAAGAAAATGAGACATGTTCCATAAGGACAGAGATTTTTGTTTGTTTTGTCAACTGATATATCTCAGGTGCACAGAACAGGTCCTGATACAAAGAGGGGTCTAAAAATAATTGCTGAAATAATTTCTGAATAAGCGCTTTAGCTTACACAGCTAATAGAAAACAAAGACTGGACCTGCTGTGTTTCTCAGCTTAACAGTTAAAATTTTTCATAGTGGCACCAATATTAGCACAGTCTCCTGAACAGGTCAAGATTGAGCTCCCTATTTGATATTTCTATCATCTAATAGTTTGGGGTTTCACTGTATAGACCCAAGGTATTCTGATAGAGGAACAACGGGAATATTGCCAAGTGTATAGCTCATATCTACACAATCAGATCAAATCAACTTTTTTAGGCTCACTTGTTACATTCTCCTGTTAATGGCAAGCCTGGGATACCGGTGACTCCCTAGGATAGTTTATATGGAATAAGAGTAAAAGTAGCTTCTGTTTATTGAGCACTTACTAAATGTGCCAGGCATTGTACTAACTGCTTCCCGTATATTATCTCTTTTCATTTTCTCAGGCAACTTGGTTAGAAAGGTTTGTTATCCCTATTTTACAGATGAGGAAACTGAGGCTTAAGTGTAGTCATTTGCCAAGGTCACTCAGCTACTAACCGGAAGACTTGAGATTTGAACCTAAGTCTGTCTGAGCCTCTGTGCTTGAGATTCACAATTACACTAGTGTTGAATTAAGTGGGTCCAATTGGAACTGATTCTGACCAGAGAAGTGCATCTTTTCCCAGTCATTTCAGAGCAAATACTTGGCCTTGAACACTCCTGATCTTGAGTTTTCTGAGATTTCTTCCTTTAAAGAGATTTAGAGTTAGGAGGCTAAACTCAGTCAAAATGACAAATGAAGTCAAATGCCCCAAGCCTCCTCTCACCTCCTCTTAATTACACCTGATGAGTGGCCCTTTCAAACATTTGGTTCCAGGCACTTAGCTGTCTCTTGCATTTGCTTCCAGTGATCAGGGTCCGTGAGGTTTGCACATATGTTTTCCCAGTGAACTTTTGTCCTCTCTGAAAACTGCATTCTGTTCTCTTTTATTAAATTCCAGCTTTCATGACTAATATGTGGCGATAGCTCCAGAAATGTTTATTCGATAAATCTAAGTGGGCAGAGTCTTCCGCTTACAAATTGCTCCAAGATAGGACTCAGATGTCTGCCCAGAGAATTGTCTCATAAATACTAGCATGAAATGGATCTGAGCTTTTACAGCTTCAGCTTGTCCTTGGCTTAGGCGGTCTCATTGTTTCAGTGGGTCTTGACAGGGTTCTGCGCTCCTAGCCCATTTCTCAAACTGAGGCTACAGAGATTTATGATTCAGTGGAAAAAATATATATGTGTGGGACTGCTTCTCAAACCTGCTTTGGAAAAACATAGGATATTTCTCTCTGTCTTGCACCTACCTGTAAACAAGCGACTCATTGGCAGGGCCTCTGAGTCAGAGATAGAGCAGTTTCAGACTCTTGGGTTTGATGATTATTTGCTTGGCTAAATCAGAAGTTCATGTTAGAACAGACCCACGTTCCAAAAGCTTATTGCCCAGAGACTCGGATTAACTGGGGGCCTTCAGGACGGCAGGAAGGTGTTTGTTTTGTAAAGTGGAGGCATGTGTGGGTCTGTGCCATGTTCACAGCCATGAAAGAAAGTGAGGAGTGTTAAGTGTGGCTTCTCAGGGAAACGGGGCCCCAGAGCCTCTGTGATTATTATTTTTGGAGTAAATATTTCAGTAGGAAAAAAAAACTCCTTTGTACCAACTCTGTCTGAGTTTTCTTGGCATGTTTTAATATTTTCAAGTAACAGCTGCAAGCACATTGACCTTCTCCATTCTAATTGGAAGCGTCTGTGAGTTGCAAAAATGAGAATTTTCAAATTCTGAAGTGATTTGCTATTTGGACAGGGGTGTCAGTTTCAGCTGAGGTTTTTGTCTGCAGGGCCCTTTTTTTTTTCCCTCCCAACTATAAATTGTTCAGTCAGCTAATGATGTGATGGAAATATAGGGCATGTTGCATCAGCTTTCCATGGACATGTACTTTCTTAAAAATGAAAACCACACTTTCTTCTTCAACAGTTTGTCCACCTTATCAGGATCCTTCTTATTCGAGGAGAGCAGATGGTGAAATTTCCCCCCAGCCCTTGCAATTTGACTCAGACAATTTTCTCCTGCCCCAAATTGTCTCCCACTCAAAGACACTAGAGCAGCAGGCGATAGCTGAGAATTCCAAGAAGAAAAAAATACAGTAGAAACAATTAGAAACCCGTTCCAGTTTTTCTCTATGTCAACAGCAATCTGTCTTCTAAAGGAAGTGTTTTATGATACTTAGTGTTTTATGATACTTTCTGAAACTTCAGCAAGAGAGGCACGAAGGTGCGGCAGCTTCTCACCTGTTTGCCTGTACTGCTGAGGCTACGTGCTGTGTCAGTGACGTTCTCGTGGAGCCCCCGGACTCCCCGGTGGAAATGGGAACAGTACCAGCTTCCCAGACTTGTAGTCATGAGTAAATGGTATAGCATTTGTAAAATGCTCCCAGTGCAATCTGTCTTATACCATTCTTCCTGCTATAACAAAATCCCACAGACTGGGTAGCTTCTAAACAACAGAAATTTATTTCTCCAGTTCTGGGAGCTGGCGTGGTCAGGTGAGGGCTCTCGTTTGGTGGCTGACTTGTCCTTGTGTCCTCACATGGCAGGAGGAATTAGGGAACTCTGCAGGACCTGTCATTCAAGGGCACTAATCTTATTCATGAGGGTCCCACCCAAAGGCCCCTCCTCCTCATACCATCACATTGGACATTAGGATTTCAGCATATGGATTTTGGAGGGATATATTCAGACTGAAACAGGAGCTAAACAAATATTGGCTTCTTCTCTTTCTCCCTTCCCTCGTTTTACATGTGACAACTGAGGTAAAAAATGACATGACTTACTTGAGGCCAAAGATCAGGCCCTCAGGGAGCCAAGACCAGCCTGAGGTTTACAGGTCTGCAGCCTTCAAGGCTCTGTCCTCTGTCTGAGGACACCAACTCTTGCAGAGCTTGGCACAGGGTACACTGTAGACTGTCCCAAAAAGTCATGGAGAGCAAAAGGCTGTAGGTACTATAATCCACTTCACAGATGCTTTGTGTTGTGAGTAGGATTAAAATTAATGACCACACAGGGAAAGGATTCAAAACAATGCCACAGAAGGTGAGCCTGACTTTCCATGGTAGGCTCCCAGGAAATGTTTGCAGTATTGAATTTCCTAGGCTGGACCTGTAGATCAGTAAGTTTTTGAGAGTAAAAAGGAAAAATAAATAATAATTATGTCAAGACGCAGGTAAAGCAGAAGATGTAGTCACCTTACTTGGGAACCAAGGCATGAATTTCTGTTTCTCTTGGAGGGGATCTGACATTCATTCCTTTGAGAAACATGGCTTAGGTTCCAACTTAAGAGGCAATTTGTGACTGACAGTGTATTATTTTACTTAATGTTCACATCAGCTTAGTGAGATGGACTTAATTATTAATTATCAATTAGAGCCCCATTCTTTTTGGTCTTTTTAGGGCCTCACCTGCAGCATATGGAGGTTCCCAGGCTAGGGACTGAATTGGAGCTGTAGCCGTTGACCTACACCACTGCCACAGCAATGCCAGATCCAAGTCATGTCTGTGACCTACATCACAGCTCACAGCAATGCAGAATCCTTAACTCACTGGGCAAGGCCAGGGATCAAACCTGCATCCTCGTGGATACTAGTCAGATTCGCTTCTGCTGAGCCACAGCTGGAACTCCGAGAGGCCCATTTTAGTAAGGAGCAACCAAGATTCTGTGAGGATAGTAATTTGCTATAGTTGCACAGCAAATAAGGATTAGACCTGGGATTTGAGCCCAGGTCTGTGGAGCAGCAAATTCATGTGCTTGCAACTGTTCTAGGTCTAATCTGCAGGTCTTGCTAGGTTATATCATAGAGTCGTGGATTTTTTTTTAGAGGCTATCTGATCTACTGTCAACATTTCTTAGGGGAATAAGCTCAGAGATCTGATAAATTTTGCAAACTCACACAGCTGGTTATAGCAGTGGGAAAACTTTAGTTTGTCCTTGTCCATGTTCTAACAGCTCCATTCCAGCATTCAGGGAAGGAGAGAAGGGAGTCTATTCAAAGATCCCCTGCTGCACTGGATGCAATGTTTATAGGGCTGTGTTGGGGACCCATAGAAATCAACAGACGTGGAGGATGTGGTCCCTGCTCTTAAGGTGCTTCAAGTCTACTTGGGGGAAACTGTCCCCACAGCTGCAACAGGAAGGAGGATGAGAAGGGAGAGCATAGGGCCCTAGAGTGGGGACTCCAGGTCCAGCTCTGACACTCTCTCTGTGATTTAGCCATCCTGGGGCTGCTTGTTCTGTGGGTCTCCCCATCCTCCAGTCGTGTGTATGTCATACCCCACTGTAGTGCTGTTGTTGCTGTTTTTCTAGTCTGCCTAGATCAGAAAACCCCACAGCACCAGAAGTCAAGTCGTGTTCGTCCTTCTTTCCCATGTGACCAGCACAGTGCTGGATCCCGCCTAAAGCCGGATACAAGAAACCCTGGCAGGAGGCAAGGCAGTCCATACCCTCAAGCACCTGCTGTCCAGGAAGCCCCGCCCACTCCCAGGCCCCGCCCCTTCCTATGCCCCACTGTGGGAGTCACGTGGGCGAGCCGCTGTCTACACCTTTCCTCAGGAAGTCAGGTGTGCTCCACCTCATTGTCATCTGTGAGTGTCCGCGGCAAAGGGGGACTTCTCGGCTGGTGGGGGGGGGCATGTGCCCACCTCAGAGGGAGACAGAATGGAAGCAGGATGAGCTGTCCCGTCCGAGGTCCAGGAAATCAGCTACGGTGGTTCTGTGGGCTAAAATAATCCAGAGGTCCCTCAAGATAGAAACTAAAACCAAAGGACTGAGTGACCTACCACTAACTGGTCCCCTCCTCCCACTGGCTCCCAGACCTATGACATAACCTCTAAACCTACAGTTAAAAGAGATGAGTTAAGTTCTAGAAGAGCTTTTATTCACACTCTCCCAAGGGCATTTCACAGAACGAGGGGAAACCGCGATCCTTCAGTTCGTCCTGGTAGGGACGGCCACCTCACTGTGTCCTTGGGCTCTGCCTCAGCACGTGCTGGGCTGCTCTGGGACTTCTCAGACCTCCTTTCTCCCGCAGTGCTGCTGAGCCCTCCAGGCGGCTGCTGAGCTTTAAAAATAGCCTCTTTCGTGTTTTCGGAGGACAGGTTCCCTCGTTGCCAAAAAATGTGCGGAATGGGGGTTTCGTGGCAACAGCAAGTCTTTGTTCGCAAGTTGAAAGTTCATGTCCCTCCTCCTGAGCCCGGCCGCGGTGGTTTGCCTGATGTCACTGACCCTGTTTTAATTAAGTCCTCCTTTTTTATTGGACTTGGTGCCAAGAAGCCTAAATGAATGTTGTCTAAGTGGGTTTTTTTTTTTTTTCCCACTTCTATTTCAGGGAATTTCTTAGAGTCCCTCCTCTGCAGGCCGAGATAAGGGTTAAGAGTCTTTTTCTCAAGAAATAACACTCTCCTAAATGAACAGTTATCTTTGTTTTTCTTTCTCTCTGTGTAACTAAATTCTAAAATTCAAGGATTTTCTGGCTCCCGATGGAAACTGGAGATAGTGATGTAATTTACAGGCCTTTGTTGGAGGGAGAAAACTTCATGTATGCTTGCATTTATGAAATTCCAACAGGCTAAGGTTTTTTTTTTCTTTTAAGAGAGTTGATTTTATTTATTTATTTTTATTAGCATGTACTTGATTATTCAGTGTTGTGCCAATTTCTGCTGTACAGCACAGTGGCCCAGTCATGCATACATGTACTTTCCTTTTATGACATTATCTTCCATCATGTTCTATACCAAGAAATTGGATATAGTTCCCTGTGCTGTACAGTAGGACCTCATTGCTTATCCATCTACCAACCCCTCTCTCTCCCCACTCCCCTTTGGCCACCACAAGGATGTTCTCTATGTCTGTAAGTCTGTTTCTGTCTTGGAGATAGATTAATTTATGCCTTTTTTTTTTGTCTTTTTAGGACCACGTCTCAGCATATGGAGCTTCCCAGGTTAGGGGTCTATTTGGAGGTGAAGCTGCCAGCCTACACCACAGCCACAGCAACGCCAGATCCGAGCTGTGTCTGCAGCCTTCACCACAGCTCATGGCAATGCCAGATCCTTGACACACTGAGCAAGGCCAGGGATCAAAGCCGCAAGCTTATGGTTCCTAGTCTGATTCGTTTCCACTGCACCACGACAGAAACTCCTATGCCATATTTTAGATTCCACATGTAAGTGCTATCATATGGTATTTATCTTTCTCTTTTTGACTTCACTTAGTGTGATAAACCTGTAATTCGAAAAGATACACGCGCCCCTATGTTCGTTGCAGCACTATTCATGACAGCCAAGACAAGGAAACAAACCTAAATGTCTGTAGACAGGTGGATGGATTAAGAAGATGTGGTGTGTATAAACAATGGAATACTACTCAGCCATAAAAAAGAAAGAATGTCATTTGTTGCATCACAGATGCAGCTAAATTAAAGATTATCATACTAAATAAAGACATACTTTTCTAAGTAATAGCTACTAACCCACAGTGCTACAGCATCATTTCCTATCAGGAATTCTTTCCCTCTGGTGTCATCACCTGGGGTCCGTTGTGGGAACAGTAACTCTGAGATGAAGAGTAAGACCCTCCAAGAAGAAAGGCCCTCACCTCTGCTTTAACCAGAGCGCCAATGTCTTGTTTTACACAGCGGCCCTCTCCCAAAGACTTTGTGGAACAGAGTATACCATGGCTAGATTATGCTACAGAACAAACAACCCTGAAAGCTTATTCTGTGCTCCTGCATCACGTCCCGTGGGTCAGCTAGGGACTGTGCTTGGCGTCTTCCTCACCCCAGGGCCAGGTTCTCGTCTGAACTGGGCAGGTTGCTACAGCAAAGGAAAAAGAGACAATGGTCAGTCGCATGCTGGCCCTTTAACACTTTGACCCCAAAGGGTCGGGTCAGCACGGTTGCAGGATGAACAGCCTATAGCAAATATGTCTTTTAGGCCAAATGAGTTAATTGTGAAAGAATAAAGTAGCTGTTTAGTTTTTATTAAGCATGAATTCATTCCCTTCCTTGGTCACACATTTATCCCCAGATTCCAGGCCAGAGCCCCCCCTTCTCTGGCCACTCCTCCTCAGGCCCTGATGTCCAGGCATCAGCTGAGAAGGAACCTGGGCTCTGTTTCTAGAAACTTAAGTAGGGAAGTCCCAAATCTGTGAAAGCCATGAATCAGGGGACAATGATTTATGTCCCTGATCAAGTCTCTGCAGGTTCCCTTTAAACAGCAACCTCCTGAATACACACACACTATTATTTTAGGGATATTTTATTTACAATTTTTCAGGAGTGTTCTGTATGTCCTGTTAAAATAGGGTATATAGTCGTTGAAGCCCTAATTCCATAGGTTGCTTGCCATATTCACCATGTATATTTTTTTCTTCCTCCCAAGTCCCAAAATTGCTTCCCTGAAGTAAACAGGAAAAACTTGGGGGAATTAATCAGGGCTAAAGTTATTTTTGCTCTTTTCCTGTTCCAGTGGAAAAATGACTATTAACAGTGATAGATTTCCATGAATGCCTCTCACCCAGATGCCCATCTTCGCAGCATTGGGAGCGGTGAGGGGTGTTCTGTTCTGATTACTCGGAAACATCATTAGCCTTGAAGAGTGCTCAGGTTACGCTAGTTTGCTGCAGGATGTCTTCACCTTGGGGTCTCCCGGCCAGCCCGTAATTCACCCGAAAGCTGGAAATGCCCCATCGTCTCAGCGGAGCCAAGCCCAGTGCTTCCTGGAGCTTCCCACCTTCCCGTCTCCTTTTGTGTCTCAGAACAAGAGGATAACATCCCACCAGCTGTCCGAGGCAGTGTCTCGCAGGGCAGCTTTCATTTCGAGGGGTTTTGGCTCCTTCCCTCAGAGAGAACACTGAAATAGATGCCACTTTGGGGTACACAGAGCTCCTTGGCACCCAGTTACTACCCCATTCATCCATAAAGGGCTGCCAGGAAACCAGAGAGTCATGCTGAACACTCCCTCAGACTTACCGTATTGGGCAGGGTCATCCAGATATTAAGATGCACGTGTCTGCAGGGCTTTCAGGGTGCGGAGTTTGTGTGAACTTACTTAATCCCCATGGTCACTCTGTAATGGAAAAGCCGTTGTTCCCATTTTACTGTAGAGAAAACGAAGGCACAGGGAGTTAAAGTGACTTGTCCCAAATCAAAGACCTAAAGGAGCCACGTTTTCAGGGTCCGAGAGACCTGTGTTTAAATCTCACCTCTACCTTCACGTCTCTTCTGTCTTAGTCTCATCCACAGGGTGGTGATGACGCCCATCTGAGGGTGCTGCAGAGATTTAAAATAATGTACGTAAAGGACCAGAGTTCCTGAGATACTCAAAAGCCTATTGGATGGATGGGTGGGTGAGTGGATGGATGCATAAATGAATAATGAGTGAGTGAGTAAACATTGCCCTTTTTTGACTCGTGTTCCCTTTCAGGCTGCCCTTGATCTCATCCTCATTGAATACTAGATGTTGCAGGGAATATGGACAATTTTTAGTCCCAGCTCGGCCTCACCAAAGACTCTTTATTTTACCCCAGCTCAGTGACCCACATACTGCAAGATTTTCTACAAACTTTGACTGCTTTCCAGTTTCACCAAAGACATGTGCAACTGTCGATCCTGGTCGACAGACATGCGCATTGACATGAAAGAAGCCTCGTTAAAATATGAATTAACAATTAGCTAACATTTACTGAGCACTTACTGCTGATGCAGGTACCTCACTGAGCATGTTGCCAGAATTTGGAGCCTGGCGGTCTGACTCCCGACCTGAGCTCCTCACCACGGCACTGACTCAGCAGCGCTGAGCGCTGCCATTTGCTCAGCACTTGCTACGTGCCAGCAGACAGCAAACTCTTAAAACGTGCATTGTCTTAACTTGATGCTTGGAATGAAGGCACGAGGCAGCTGGTATCATGTTCTCCACTTTACAGATCAGGAACTTGAGCTTGAGGAAGGGGCAGCCTGTCCACAGCCAGTGAGGAGCTGAGGCAGGCAAGCTTTGAGCCCCGGTGCTCTGGCTACAAAGCACATACATTTAACCCCTAGTCTCTGCTGCCTTCCCTCTGCCATTTCACTAAAACTTCACTCGAGTTGCTTGCAGCCTCATCACTTTCCATGATCTGTATTATTGGAAGTACTCCCTGAAAATCCCCACGACTCCTGTGGGCCTGAGGTCTGGGGTGAGACTAAGTGGGTGTAGGTGGCTAGGTCTCCCATGATTTTTTTTTTTTTTTCCTGGAGCGCTAAGAAGGAATGCAGAGGAGTGAGTGTCTGCATTTCTCATGGCAACAGAGATAAGAACCAACCCCATCACCAGCTACTGCTGGAGAAAATACTGCCCCCCTCTCAGAGTAGAAAGTGGTTAGACCTGAAAATGAGCCGCTGAGAGCACCTAAGAGGTTTTCGTCCCTGAAATTTTCTTCTTGAGCTGGTCTAGATGCTGCTCTGTCCGGAAATGGGTGCATGGCCAAGAGACAGTCCCCTGGGATCCTGCTAGACCCTGCAGTCAATTTGTTATCATCCTGATCCTTCACTTTGCACATTTTATGTCTTCACCAACATGCATCAAAGAAAAACATTTCATCAATACCCCGCCCCACCATGAGCATCTCTCTTTGGTACATTTCAGTCCGTATCCCTAGCTGGTTATTGGGAGCTAGATTCATGAAGAGAATGGGCAGTGAAGAGAGCACTGGACTCAAGACCCTGGTTCAAACAAGTTCTGCTGCTTATAAGCTGTGTGACTTTAAACAGGTCGCTTCACATTTCTGGACCTCAATGTCCTTGTTTATAAAATGAAATCTTTGGACTAACTATCTCAAAATCTGCATCCAAGGCAATCCTTTTGGGATTGTTTGTAGCTGCAGTTTCCATAATAGGTGGAAATGCACTTTATGTGATTAAAAAGTATTAATACGTCTCAAAGAGTTTTAATTTTTTGCAGCATGATCTCTGCAGAGCATAAAATTATATATGCACAAAAAGAAAAAAGGGGTCTTTGAAAATTTCAGTAGCTCAAATTTAAACATAAAAATATTCATTTTAAGTGTCCCACCTCCCTCTTCTTAACTTCAACGAAGAGCCTGTTTTAATGTAGCAGATAATTTCCATAATCACACTTTCCTAGTGTTTGGGATTAACCACATCAGAGCTTTGCTGACATCTAAAATAGTGCCTGTATCCTACCCCTTAACTTGTGAGCTTTTTTCTAAGTGTCATTACTAAGCCTCTATCTGATAAAGGGAACGTTGAGAACAGAAGTTGTTTTGGCCGAGGGACATTTCCAAAACAGGTCAGGTTTAAGAGCTTCTGGAGGCCAGGAATGCGTCGTTGGGATTAATTAATGTGAGTAAATGACTTCCTCAAGGTCACTCAGTGAGTCACAGTGAGCCCTGGATTGGGACCTGGCTTTTCCAACTGGAAAGAATTGGCCTCTTTGTTAGCATTGTGGTTCCACGTGACCAGCTCTGGACAACCTGGGGGGAAATTGCTTACGGATATCAGAGCTGTCACTGTGGAAAAATAGAAGCTGGTGATGAGTCACACCCCTAATAAGCCCTCCTCAGGCCACACCTCGAGCAGAAGCTCATTTGGAAGTAGAGAAGGTGGTTCTTTAAAAGGTTCCAATCTTATAGGAGGCTCACCTTGGCCCACTTACCCTTCTACTGGCACCAGGGCAGGTACCACTATTTAAATTTCGGGGATGCCCACATGTGACTGCTTTTCTCATCCAGGGCCGGCCTTGAAGTTCTTAGGTGTCAACATAGTGTGATTCTTCCAAATTCGAACTGCCTAGAAATGATCCTTAGAAGCAAATTCCAAGAAGCCAATCCAGCACTTTGTTTTTGTGTTGATTGGTAGAACTGAGTGCCCCTGAGGTTATTTCAAAATGGCAAATGTGTGGAACTCATTCTCAAACCTAAGGAGTAAGTTAATTCAAAGCCCCACATTGCCCTAATCAACATGCTGGGAAGAGCCCTGCCACCCCCAAGTCTTAGGCTCCGGGGTCTTCCTCCCCACTGGCCTCTCCTCTCCACTGCCTTTGTACATGCATTTCCCCAGTCTAAGCCACACGTGTGGCCCAGCACTCTCCAGCCTGGCACAGTGATTCCCTTGAGCGTGTGACAGCACACATGAAGCTTTCCTTGGCTCTGATTTAGATCTACGTGTTTCATCTTCAACCACCCTCACAGTTCACTTACTCACTTTTCCGCTTATTCAGAAATGGGATAAGCCTGGGCATACACTGGTGAACAACAACAGCAACGACAGAATAAATTCTCACCTTGCCCCTTACAGTCTAGTGGGGGAAAGATATGAACCAAATAGCCACAGAAATCAGCATAATAGGTTCCCGTATGTAAGGATGGGGTACTTTTAGGGTCTATAACAAGGAGCCCCAGCTTTGACTTGAAAGTCATCAGAAAGGAGTTTCCTTCGTGGCTCAGTGGTTAACGAATCCGACTAAGAACCATAAGGTGGCGGGTTTGATCCCTCGCCTTGCTCAGTGGGTTAAGGATCCAGCGTTGCTGTGAGCTGTGGTGTAGGTTGCAGACGCGGCTCGGATCCCGCATTACTGTGGCTGCGGCGAAGGCCGGTGGCCACAGCTCCTGTTAGACCCCTAGCCTGGGAACCTCCATATGCCGCGGGTGCGGCTCTACATAAAGGCAAAAAGACAAAAAAAAAAGAAAGTCATCAGAAAAATAAATAGAAATTAACTAAACGAAGAGTAAAGAGAGGCAGGGCCAGGCAGAGGTAACAGGATGTGAACAGACTTTGGAGTAAAAAAATCACAGCACGTAGAGGAATGGAATGAGGGCCAGGGTAGCTGCAGAATGAAGAAGGACGAAGTGAAGCTGACAGAGGGCTTTGCATGTAGAACTTTGGTGTTTATTCCAAGAGCCATAGGAGGAGGTGAAGGCAATTTATCACAAAGGATAACACAGTAAAGCTTTGATTTCAAGAGCATTGCTCTCTATACTTGTCCAGAAAGTAGGTTAGGTGGAGACAAGAGAGGCTGTACCAAAGTTACTGTAGTGCTTTTGGGAAGGGATTTTAGGAGCTTGGACCAGATAGTTGGTGTTATGAATGAAACAAGTGTATGAACCGGGTGCTAATTACAGGGCAGAAATGAAGAACTTGGCATTGGGTTGTATAAAGGGGAGAGAACAGTAACGAGGATGTTTCCAGGGGTTTGGGGATGGTTAAACTAGGCATTTGGGGGTAGTAATCACTGAGAAAGGGAACGAGAGAAGAGAAGCAGGTTTGTCCTGGGTTTTTGTTTTGTCGTGTCTTTGAGCCATAGCGATGCAAGTTTAGAGCATAAATTTGGCTTTGGACGGGTTAAGTTTGAGACATACAAAAGGAGACCTCAGCCAAGCAGTTAAATATAAAGGTCTAAAACAGTGGCTCTAAAACTAGGGGCACCTTTGCTCTCTAGGGGCCATTTGCTAATGTTTGGAGACGTTTGGTTGTCACAACAGGGTGTGGGGGTGCCACTGGCATCCAGTGGGTAGAGACCAGGGGTCCTGCCCAGCGTGCTGCAGTACACAGGACATCCCCGCCCCTCGTAGCAAAGGACTGTCCAACCCCAAACGCCAAACGAGAGAAACTCTGATCCACAGATACTTGAGAGGCACTGGTCCACAGCCTTGGGCACTAATGAGATTACACAGAGAAAGAATAAGAGTGAAAAGGAAGATGGGATAGGGTACATTTTTGAGGAACTGTAACACCCAGCAGCGGGCTGATCCAGCATGAGGGACCCAGAAGGAGCAGCCTGAAAGGTAGAAGAAAACTCACAGAGAGCGGAGTCATAGAAACCAAAGGCTGGCTAGGGAGTGGTTTAAGGTGTCAGATGCTGCTGAGAAGCCAAAGGGGAGGAAGACCAGAAACCTGCTAGCATTTAGGGTTGTGGACGTGGACGTCATCGGTGGCCTTGGCAGCAGCAGTGTTGGCTGCATGATATTGAGAAAAGCATGTTTCAGTGGGAGATGAAAAAAGTAGAGACAGTGTATTAGTGCTTTCAAGAAGTTTGGCTGTGGGAGGGCAGAGAGAGAAAGGACGGTTTTGGCAGGGAAGGTGGCAGTCAAGAGTAGTTTGGGCTTTGGTGGTGTTTTTCTTAATGTTTTCTTTTGTTTAAATTTTTATTATGGAAGATGTCTAACCTGTATAAAGTAAGCAGAATATTATAATGGAGCTCTCTGTACCCTGGATTCTGTGAGCTCTGGATTGTTTTGTTCCTCAGAAGAGTGATTTTTTTTTTTTTTTTCCTAAGAAGGAGTTAACTTGGCTGGACTCAGATCCCAAACCCTGTCCCTGGTAATCAGCAGCAACTGAAGTCTCTGCTGAGTTCTTTCCACTGCAGCTTTTTTTGCCAGGCCCTCAGATATGCATAGTTGAATGGCCAGCTGGTGACGTGGGAAGATTTTATACACAGACTTGGAAGTTCGTCTGCTCTGCATCGCCTTCCCTTCCAGAATTTTCTGCTTTGCTGCCTGCGTACTCTTCCAGCTCCAGTTCGACCCCTTCTCTGAGACCTCAAGCTAGTAAGATTTTGGCTTCCTGCTGCCCCAGGTTGCTAGCAGATTAGGCTTCCCCCCGACAAAAGCTGTGGATTTGCAAATCTCAAAGGGTGTAATTTCTGTTTTCAAAAGTAGATTCTTCTTCAGCTTCTGCCTGTTTTTTTGGCCAACTTCCATTGCCTTAATTTGATTATGTATATAATATATATTAACAATAACATAAGTTGTTTAACACTTAACCATTTCATCGTTGTTATCTACAGAAATGTTATTCTATCCAAGTGACTCTGTCACTAACAATCGAGAAATTTTTGATGTGATAAACTTGGGCATATTTTAGGGCTGGTGGAAAATCAAGCCGAGTGAGAGATTGAGGCGGGGCGGCGGTGGCGGGGCGGGGGGTGGGAACATCCACGGTGCGAGGCTCGGTAACCTTCACTGAAACAGGAGGAGTGCAAGGATCGGCTGTGGATGCGGAAGTTTGTAGATTCGCTGGTGGGAAACTGGTGGATGCGTCCCGTGACATCAGAGGGGAAGTCACCAGGGCAGTGGGGAAAGGCGAGGCAGTTGGAAATTTGAAAGTCTTTGCAGAGAGTGAATTTTGAGCAGAGAAACCCTGCAGGGACAGAGGCCGGTCCGTGCTGAGAGTCACTGTGGGTTGACGTTGACGGGGGTAGCAGCCTGTCTGCCCTGTGGTAGGACTCTCTCCATCTGCCTTCAGCTGCCTGGGTGGAGACGCACAGGGAGCAGGGAGTGGGTTTCTTCAGGGATGAGGGTTTTCCAAGACTGGTGAGACCAAAGGGCAGGGCCGTGGGTGTTTACAGTATTAACTAGGGCACAATTTAAATAATGGGTCACAGGGAGTTCCCTGGTGGCCTAGCAGCTAAGAATCCAGCACTTTCACTGCTGTTTCATGGGTCCCCACTGTGGTGTAGGTTCGTTCCTAGGACGGGGAACTTCCCCGTGCCAGGAGTGTGGCCAAATAAATAAAGGGTCGGTAAACCCGAGCACCTCGTGAGCCGTGACAGGCGTTTTGGGGAAGTGCTCTCTGATCGCGCCGGGACACTTAGGACGGGGCGCTGTCCCCCACACCTCCCCAGCATAGTCAAACCAGCAAAAACAGATTGAGCCCTGGCCCAGGTACTCTATGAGTCAAAGGAGCTTCTCTCTGCGGTGTGTTAGACAGAAAAAGAAATGGAAAGAAGCAGCACAAACCCATGCCAGCCTCTGCGCTGAGCCCCACCGCCTCACCCCAGGGACACATACCTTCTCACCGCTGATCCCAGCACAGAAGATTCAGACCCATATACTTCGGTCTACACAGTAAAAGCTCTAAGTCAGGCTAATAAACTAAGTAAAATATGTTTCATCTTCCTACCTTTACAGTTAGACCCTCATGATGGTCTGGCAGGCCAAGTTTGAATTTAGAAGGCGCAGACTCTAAAACGGGTTCACAGCTGGCAGCCCACCCCCTTCCTATCCCCAGCTCCATCTGCCACTGCAAGGGGCCATAGGTGCAAGTGTCTGGACATCACAACCCACAGGTCCAAGTTCTGGTCTCGCCCTGGGCTTAGGGACCCCACCCCCACCCCTGCAGTGCGCTCTGTGCTTAGAAGGAGGGACCCAGAGCAGATGCCCACACACTCCCTAAAAGCAGCCCTGGGGCCACTCAGAGAATTCTGGGTCCTGTGTGCCTGGTCCAGAGGGAGGGAGGAGGTACCGGCTATGGGGAGACAGGCTCCAGGTGAGTACAGCCCTCAGCCTCAGGGACCCCTTGCCTGGTGAAGGGGAACAATTGGCAAAACACCAGAGCAGGGCTTCCTAAACTGCTGAGGCTTTGGGACCCCTTTGAACTAGATCTATGGCCAAAATTAAATGATGCAGTGATACACGGTACTTGTGATCTCTGCTCTGTTCCTAGTCTGATTGGTGTGTGTTTTGTTTTTCCTAGTGGGTTATTTATCACCATTCACGACAAGGGCCATCTTCCAACGATGCTGAACTCTTGGCCAGAAGATGATATTAAGGTACGATCCTACTTTCTTTGCTGTTGCTCTGTCGTTGGATGAATCCTTCAGCCTGGACTAGAGTCATTCTCAGCTGAAAATGGGCCATTACAACACTGAAGGCAGGACATTGCACCCTTTCCCAGGCCCAGAGCACAGACCAGTGCCCGCCAAGCACACACGCACCACGGAGTAAAGGTTTAACAAGGCACCTGGTGAACTTGTCCTTTATAATCATTATTAATGACGATGGAAGGGGTGGGACGTGAGCAGGCCTCATACAAGGAGAGGTATCTGTGGAAAAGCCTAAGTTCAGCGAGTAGGTCTGGGCCTGGGCACCTAATCCAGTTGTGCGCAGCTGCCGTTGAGTAAACATCTGCTATGTAAGACTCCCCTGGGGTTCTGGGAATAAATAAGGTGTACAGGGAGTTCCCGTCGTGGCTCAGCGGTTAATGAATCCGACTAGGAACCATGAGGTTGAGGGTTCGATCCCTGGCCTTGCTCGGTGGGTTAAGGATCCGGCGTTGCTATGAGCTGTGGTGTAGGTTGCAGACGTGGCTCAGATCTCGCGTTGCTGTAGCTGTGGCGAAGGCCGACAGCTACAGCTCCTGTTAGACCCCTAGCCTGGGAACCTCCATATGCCGCGGGTGTGGCCCTAGGTAAGGCAAAAAGACCAAAAAAAAAAAAAAAGGTATACAGGCCTGACCTTAAGGACCTCAGTTAGAGACTGACCCGGAACCAATTAGAGTAGACTCTGTCTGTGCTGTCGAAGGGAGGAGACCAGGACCAGGAACAAATGGGTTGACTGGCTGACCCCTCACCCTGTGGTACCCCAGAGTGGATGGACGGTCCCTCCCACCCTTCACTCCTGTTTCCCTTTGGAGAAACCTCAAGCTCAGTCTCAGAAACTATGTGGAAGAATCAGCTATGGCTTTGCAATCCGACAGACCTGGGGTCTGGTCTTGAATCTTCCATTTACCTGCTGTGTGTGCAGATAACCTCTCTGATCTCACAGTAGGAAAGCGTGAGGATTAGCTCTGGTGAAGTCTGGGCAGCACCAAAGGGCCCTTGAGTGGACATTGTCGTTGCTGGCGGTGGGCGAGACAGCCACAGCACACCCGGCGGTGCAGGGAGACTGCACAGGCCTCGGGGCAGCTGGGAGGGGGCCCCCTTGCCCGGGAACCACAGACGGCAGAGGGGCCGCCAAGCGACTTGGCCCCTACGTATGTTTGATTTGGCTTCAGCGATTTTTGCAATTTTGGAATTCATAGATAGCATTTTAAAATTAGGAAACTTCATTTGAAAAAAAAAACAAACCAAAAATGTTTAAACCTTGGGTTTCTCAGGAGCTCTGAATATTGGGCCCTTGTTCTGGCACGTGTACGAGTCAGTTAGGACTGATCTGGCTGTCCCCAGCGTGCCCCAGGCCCGCCCTGCCCCATCGCTGGCCTTTTTCTGGAGGGACCTTTCCCCTCCCCCCAGGGCTGCCCTTTCAAAGTTCAGAGTATTTTAATCTACAGTCTTGTTCATTGGTTTGTTTTCTCCAGTTGTCTTTAAAAGAGGAGATGAAGAGGTCTCCTTATCCAGGTAGGGAATCTCTGCCTGTTATCCCTTCTGTGGTACTTCAGTTTCCTTTTCATTATTTGATTGGATTCTCACAGTCACTGTGACACAGTGGAGCAAGGAATGCTTCTAAAACCCCACGGGTGGGTCCTGGAGAGCAGGTAGGGTCGGGGCGGGTGTTTTCTCAGATGAGCAAGCTGATGTTTAGCGACACCGGAGACCACCCACGGGTGAGTCCTGCTGCCGGCAGCTGCTGAGCAGGGGAGGCGGAGTTTCTCCAGACACAGGTGTCTCTGTGTGGTTGGCTGCTTGGCCGTAGGGGAGGGCTGGTTCAGAGAAGCTTCTTAATCAATTCAGAAGATAAAAGATGACTTTTTGTGGTTTCCCAGCCAGAAAGCAGAACCGCAAACTGAGATGTAAGAGGAGGAGGCTGTGAGGGAGGTGAGGCCAAAGCCCAGGGCTGGGGGGTCCAGGAAGTTCTGTGGGCCCCTCTTGTTCAGAGAAAGGGGCAGCCTATAAATCACAAAGGGGAGTGGGAATGGCTCTTCTGACTCTTTCCCACTGCGGCCGTTGCCCGGAAGAGGGAGGAAGGCTCAGCCCAGAGCAGCCCTCCTCCCCAACAGCTTTTCCAAGCTCCTAAATCTCTCCCTCATCCCGGTCCCAACAGCTTTGCGAGAGGAGGTACCAAGAGGAGAGAGGAATGGGACCATGCGTCCTTAAACTTGGACCAGATGCTGGTGCCAAATGCCTGCCTGCCTGCCATGCACATGCCCCCGTGGGTTAAACCCCACTCTGTACTCAGTGTCGGAAGCTGGATTTCCTGGGAACCATTCTCTGAGATGGAGATGGGCACAGAGGGTGTGCTCTTGGGAATCGACATCTCTAGAAGGGAAGGAAGCAGGGCAGGAAAGGAGGGGAAGAGGCTGGGCTGAGCGGGGACCCCGGGAAGACACAGTTGAGCGCATGAGGAGGCTCTGGAATGGGGATGGCCCTTCAAAGTTATCCGAGTTGGGCCATGGGAGCTGGGCCTTGGTACCCCTGCATCCATCAGGCACTGGCTGCAGCCTGCCCCCTTGGGGACGGGTTGTGCCTTTGCCAAGCTGGCTCTCTTCAGTACAGGAGATTCCCAGGGTGGGCTGCTAGCCGAGGGCAAAGCTGGGGGAATATCCTCTTTATTCCTAAAGGGGGAATGGTGCAGAGCACCGTATCCACCTCAGCAGCATTCTGCTAAGTGCTTTGCACAGATCAACTCACTGACTTCTCCCAACCACCCTCCAAGAGGCAGGGATTATTATTATCCTCATGGTGGACAAGGAAGCTGAGACTTTAGGTTCTTTGCATGTGAAGGGTGGAACCAAGATTTGAAACTCTGGACTGTGCATTATTTACATTGTGGAGAAAGAAAAGGAGGGTGGGGCGGAGAGGAGGAAAGGAAGGGTGCTCAGGAAGGAGGAAACCGAAGAAGGAGGGAGGGGAGGGCCTCATAGTGCTGTGGGCAGCCCATGCCCAAGCTCTGTATCGAGGAAACCAGAGCCAGAGCAAGCAAAGGGGCGTGATCCTCAGATTATCTGACTCTCTTCCTAGTCATCTGAGGGGTTACGGTTGTAAAAGACATCCAAATAAGGGAACTGAGAGCCTGTAGTTTCCTGGCAGCGATCGCTGGGCTCTGAAATGCCAGGATGCTGCTCAAGTTGGCCGTCAGCCTTTTGGTCCCTACTGCTTTTGTGGTCCCCAGCCCCAGCTCCAGGTGATGTCACCAAAACTAGGATGCAGCAAGGGTTAGGAGATATCACCGGAGCTGTAACCAGCGGGATTTGCACCGCTAGAGAAAGAGGGAGAGAGGAACACAGAGGCCGAGAGGCGAGAGATTACAGGTGAATTCAGAGTGTGTCTGGCAGGAGCGAAGCGGCCAGTTTGGTTAGAGTGGGCAACTGCGTGCAGATGAGTAATGGGAAGGAAGTGTCAGAGGGTATGTTGGGTTCATGTCACTAAAGAGATGAGCCTTTGGGGCTCTGCGTTATGGGCTGTTAGCTGGTTGTGAAGCCGTTGCAATAACCCAACCATTGGCACAATGGGATTGAGAGTGGGGGTGGAAGGAGGTGGTGAGACAGCCCTCAGAGGAGTCTGGCTTGCAGAAGAGTGTCTGAGACGTTTCCAGGCTGGGAGGGCGGCCCTGCAGAGCCCCGCTGCCTCTAGAAAGGCTCCTGAATTGTAAGGATAACACCCTAAATTAGCAGCTGATTCCCTCTGTCGAACTGTGTCCCTCACCACCCCCTCAGCAGAGGAAGATTCTAAGAGAATGGTAACCAGAAGAAGCTGGCTTTGGTTAGGTGAGATGGTGGAGAAAAGCCCAGAGTTTGGGCACTGACGGTGGCGGATGGGGGGTGGGGTGGGGGTGGCATGAGGGCACAGGTTTCCCCAAGGAGAACTGCCAGGAGGAGGTCAGAGGCAGGCTGTGTGGAGGGTGGCACCGAGGGAGGGCCAGGCTTTGCCAAGAGCACAGGTGCATTTTCCCAGCCAAATGGGGTGAGCAAAGGAACCCTGAACCAGGAACCCCGACGCCTGATTAGAATCCTGACTTGCCATTCACACGAGCAAGGTGCCCTTGGCAAGTCATCTAATATTTCTAAGATAACTGATGTGGAAACATCCAGTGCAGCACCTGGCATGTGGCTGGTACTTCAAATGCGTCTAGAACATGAAGGTCCAGGAGCTTCTGTTTGCTCACCTGTGAAACGGGGATAAGAATCCCAGACCCGCCTCCACGCTGGGGCCAGAGTTCAGGGGTTGGGAGGGGGAACCAGGTGAGACATGGGTCTGAGGCACGCGCCGTAGAGGCAGTGGACCAGGCTGAGGGGAACAGCGTGATCTCCACAGCCCACTGCACTTTCCAGAACCTCCTTTCCAGTAGTGGAAGGATGGCTGTTTTTGTTTATCTTTTTCTTTTTACCGCCACACCTGCGGCATATGGAAGTTCCCAGGCTAAGTCGATGTCTGAATGAGGCCAGGGATCGAAACACATCCTCACGGAGAGTACGTTGAGTCCTTAACCCACTGAGCCACGGTGAGAACTCCCAGAAGAGTCTTTAAGAGTCTCTACACCTGGGAGTTCCCATCATGGCTCAGTAGAAACGAATCTGACTAGCATCCATGAGAACGAAGGTTCGATCCCTGGCCTTGCTCAGTGCGTTAAGGATCCGGCATTGCCATGAGCTGTGGTGTAGGTCGCAGATGTGGCTTGGGT
Source organism: Catagonus wagneri (assembly GCA_004024745.2). Classification (NCBI taxonomy): domain Eukaryota; kingdom Metazoa; phylum Chordata; class Mammalia; order Artiodactyla; family Tayassuidae; genus Catagonus; species Catagonus wagneri. The sequence continues at coordinate 594,642 of PVHT020000036.1, forward strand.
CTGGCATTGCTGTGGTGTAGGCTGGCAGCTGTAGCTCCAATTCGACCCCAAGCCTGGAAACTTCCATATGCCACGGGTGCAGCCATAAAAAGACAAAAAAAAAAAAAAAATTCAAGAATCTCTATACCTGTTTTGACCAAAAGACAGCACAGCCCTGAGTGCTCTCAGCCCTGGAGGGTGAGAGAGAAGATTCTGTGAAGCCCGTGGCTACCGGATCATGAACCCTTCCCCACAGGAGTGGGTCTTCATCTTCTTATCCTCGGTGCCCAGCATTGCACCTGCATGGATTAAACTGACCCCTAGACTGCCCTTGGGCACCATGCTTGGGGCCAGCCAGCACATCCACGGCTCAGAGCTGGTCCTAAGTCCTGACCCAAAGCTGGTTCCAGTGGAGGGCTGACTGACTCCATCAATTCCACTCCTTTAGAGATGGAGGAAGCCAGTGCTGGTGGGCAGTTGGGATGAACCGGAAACCACAGCTCTCTTGCTCTAAGGGGTGCTCCTTGGCTTGACGTTCAGGGCCCCTCACAGTTTGACTCCTGGTTGACTTTCTAGTCTCTCCTTTCGTGGGATCTGAATCCCCACACACAGCCTGTCTCCCCCCACTTCTAACCCTGGGCCTTAATTTCCTTTTGTAGCAAATGCTTTTCTCCCCAGCTGTGCCCCTAGTGGACAGGCTCCAGCTGTCCAGGGCTGGCACACGTGTCTCCTCGTCTAAGAAGGGCGCCCTCTAGGCAGTGCCTCTCCCTTCTCTCCATCTCTGCTGCCCATAAACTGCGCTCACACACATCCCCAGAGTCATTATAAAGATTTATGTTCCATCTCTCTTTTGCCTATTGGTCCTTTAGAGGGCTGGGTCCTCGCATTCTTGTTCTTAACAGATAAGGACACTGAAGCTCCTTCCCCAGGATTTGGTGCAGTGTCTTTTGCAAAGTAGTCATTCCGTAAAGATATTTTAAATCAATGAATGAATCAATAACTAGCCATCAAGCTCCACCAGCCTCTGTTCTTTCACAATAGGCTAGCCTTCAAGTAGCACTATGTCTGGTCCAAGTATGCCTTCGGTGATTATTTGCCAAAACACAAAGATAATCCCCGTACAGCTTGAGAACCCTCCTGGTTTTGTGGGAAACAGTGATGCTAGCGGATTTCACAAGGAGCTCTGGCCTTTGCACCTTGGATTGATTATACCCCAGGAGCAGCATGAACACTTGTTTGATTATCTCCTTTCCCTCTGTCCTTCCCTCTCCGTCCACCACCCCTCTTCACAATTCTGCTTAGTTTCTTGAGGGAGAGCGACTGGATGGGGTCCCCCCACCTCAACTCTTCCTGCCATCTCCACCCCAGACCTCAGAACGCAGGCAGGTGTCTCTCCATCATCTCGCCTCGGTGGGGTTTCTCACCAGCCCTGCCAGAAAGAGGAAGGGTGGGCCGAGGAAGGCCCCTCCAGCTGCAGTCGAAGGAATCCTTTGGCCTTGCCCCAGACAAAGCCATTTCACCCCCCAGCGGAGGCAGCGGACGTCCGGTTGTCAGGCCTGAGGTGCTGTACTTTGTGGCGGGAGGCGCGGTCCCAGCTGAGGGCATCCTGCTTTGTCTTGCAGGCTGTGGTGGTGACTGACGGGGAGCGCATCCTGGGCCTGGGAGACCTGGGCTGCTACGGCATGGGCATCCCCGTGGGCAAGCTGGCCCTGTACACGGCATGCGGAGGCGTCAACCCGAGACAGTGCCTCCCAGTCCTGCTGGACGTCGGCACCAACAACGAGGTAACGCTGGAGCCAAGAGCCCAAGGGTGGTGGCTGGGATGGGGTGGGGAGCACCTTTGTGCAGTGGTTCTGTCTGCACAGCATCGGGCCATTTGTTTCTGGGGTCCCCTCCGCCAGGGTACTTCCCCTACATGGTTGTGACCTGAGGACCTCGCTCCTCCGTGGTCCTTGGTCCCCTGCCTCCTGCCACTGTGAACCCTGCTCAGACTTTCTGCATTTCCTTGTTCTGTGACCCCAGGCAGCTTCCAATTCCCTCGGGGCTTCTCTCTGATCCATGTGTGAAGAAATCCATTGAGGTGGAAGTGGCTGCTGGGCTGTGTTTTTTCAACACTTTAGAGGGGAGCTGCCTCTGTAGGATTAAAACTCAAAGCACCAGGGCCAAGGGCTGACATGTCAGGATCAGGCAGAAGAGCATCCTGCCAACCCAGGGAGAGAAACTACCCTGAGCTGGGCCTGAGAGCCACTGGCCGCCTTCCATGCGGTTGAGGATTTAAGGAGCTCAGGTCCCAGCCAAGAGTTTGTCTGATCTGGGTACCACCATGCTGGGACATGGTGTTTGAGCCTGTCCGTGGTTCTCAGCTCTGTGTCTCTGTGTCAGAGAAATCAAAAAATTACCTAAGAATTCCTTCTTAATGACATCTATCTCAGTTCCCTTTGTGGCTCAGTGGGTTAAGAATCTGACTAGTATCCATGACATTTATCTCCCGGTTTAAAATCAGTGCATGTTCATCTTAAAAACTGAGAAAAACACAGGAGTTCCCATTGTGGCTCAAGGGGTTAAGAACCCGACATGGTGTCCATGAGGATTAGGGTTCCGTCCCTGACCCCACGCAGTGGGTTAAGGATCTGACATTGCCATGAGCTGTGGTGTAGATCTGAGATGCGGCTCAGATTCCGCATTGCTGTGACTGTGGCGTAAGCCAGCAGCCGTAGCTCTGATTCCACCCCCAGCCTGGGAACTTCCATATGCTGCAGGTGCGGCCCTAAAAAGAAAAAATAAGAAAAAAAACCAGAGAAGTGTTAAACATAAAATATCAATCATACAAGCAGTATTGATCATTTTTACAATTTGGGATATTTCCTTCCAGCCTTCCCCCACCCCAGAGCATTTATAAAAAGAAAATTAGGTTTATATTGCATAAAATGTTGCATCTTGCTTTTTTAAACATAGTGTATGTATGTCATGAGTTTTCTCTCAGATCACCAACGATTCTTGTACAATGTTGTTTTCATAGCTGCCTGGTGTGTCATAACTCTCATAAGAAACCCTCCACTCCTGGACACATAGGTTATTTCTAGTCCTCTTGCAAATATAATGTGTTCTGATACCCATTCTTGCAGATCAGTCTTTCCATCTCTGATGATTTCTCAAGGATAAATTCCTAGAAATGGAAATAGTGAGGCAAAGGAAATGGTTATTTTTTAGATTCTTGATTCATATTGTAAAAAGCTTATGCCTTTTTGCGTTCTGTGATGATCTGTCTCAACAAGACTTGCAGTGACTCTTTGCATGACCTCGCTCCTCCCTGGATGCCATATGATGTCCCCATTTTTAAGCAAGAACCAGCACAGTAGCCCCTAGTGAGTAGCGATGCTTATTTGGGCTTCATCCACAGATGTGGTCACATGAGGAAGCAGCAGACAGAACTGGCCTCAGAGCTGGGAACTCACAGGGGTGGGAGTGGGAAGAGGGAGGACAAGGGCAGTGGGAGAAGTGCTGGACCGGGAAGCAGGGACCCTGGCCCCAGCACTCCTGTCAGCCAGGTGAGTCCCTGTATCCCTCCAGACACCATCCCCTTCTAGTACAAGAGTCTGGACCAGACGGTTCCTTCTGCCTCTAAAGCTCTTCTCCATATGCCTCCCCACCAGCCCAGGAGGCGGGAGGCTGATGGTAGGACAAGCCTTACAGTTGCTCATCAAGACATCTTCAAGGTCCTGCTCCATCCCTTCCCCAGATTCCTGGGTTTTACTGAAATTGCCCCTCAGCCACAAAAAATATGTGGAACCACGCATGCAAAGTGTAGCAAACTGTGTTAGTTACTATTCCCATCCATCACCTCCTCCTGGGTTCCAACTGGATTTAACTGAGACCTTCACTCAAGCCCTCCTAAAATCTGGCTCTGGGCAAGAAATGGAATGGCTTTTGGTTGATTCTGAGACTGCTGCCTCCCTTGGAAGTTGCTGGGTTGCCTCTAGCAGGTGCCTTAGGGGTTCCTGTTGTGGCACAGCAGAAATGAATCCAACTAGTATCCATAAGGATGCGAGTTCGATCCCTGGCCTCGCTCAGTGGGTCAGGGATCCAGCATTGCTGTGAGCTGTGGTGTAGGTTGCAGACACAGCTTGGATCCCGCGTTGCTGTGGCTGTGGTGTAGGCCAGCAGCCGTAGCTCCAATTCATCCCCTAGCCTGGGAACCTCCATATGCTACTGACGGGTGCAGCCCTTAAAAAAAGGAAAAAAGAACAGGTACCTTAGATCCTTTGCCATTGAAGGTCCAGCCCCCAGCAATGATGTGCTGATGTTTAGCGTTGACCCCAACTTGTAAAAAACCCACCAGAAAAGATGGTGGGAACTGAGAAGTCACGGCCAGGCCCTTTCCACAGACTACCTGGTTTAAGCCTGACAATAACCCTGTGAGTGGAACTTGGGTTATTACCTTCTTTGTACAGTTGAGGAGGCTGAGGCCCAGAGATTAATTTGCCCCAGAAGCTCTGCTAGAAGAGGGGGGAGTGAGGGCCTAATCCGCAGCCCTGCTCCTCTTCCCACACCACACGGCCACCCGGGTTGCTGGTGCTCTTTGAGAAAAGACTATTTCTTGACTTTTAGAATTTATATTACTAAAGTAACCTTAAAACATTATTCAAGATTTTTAAAGAAAAAGGAAACAGCATGTCTCCCCCTCTGCTACCTGTGCGCTCCTGTCCCATGTTTGTGTGTATATATGGGGATGTATGGGGATGTAGTTTTTCCCCACTTGTCATCATCATGTGCCCCTAATTTTGTTCTCATTTCTTCCGGTGAAGATTATTCCGTGAACACTTTCTCTTATCTTGTTTTTTAAAAGCTTATGAAGTGTTTAGTAGGGTGTCAGGCACTCTGCTGGGCTGAGGGAGATAAATGAGAGCCGGGCGTGCGTGGGAACATTCTAGTTGTCAGTGTTTCAACTCTGTCACCTAATTGATCATTTTAATGGCTCCTGTGTTACATCTTCTCAAAGTCTCTGCTTCTCCTCCTGGGGCTTTCAGCCTCTGCGTCGCCTCTCCCTCCAGGGTGGAGAAGACAGACAGCTTCCTCTGTGGCTGCTCCCTCCTGCCAGGAAGGACCAGAGGATCCCCCAGCCGAGAGGCTGGAGCACAGCCTGACCTACCCTTGCAACACCATGGGCGTGAGAAAAAGCAGTTCTCACCGAGTCCAGTAAGACCCACACCAGCGCCTGCAATGGGCCAGGCCTGGTTCCGGGCCCTTGCGTATTTCAGGCTCATATCATCCTCTCATAGCTGTATGAGAGACTGCTCTCTCCATTTCACAGATGAGGAAACTGAGGCTGAGACGCGTTAACTGCTCACCTCGGTCCCACAGCTCTCAGTGTCAGAGCCGGGAGTTGAACCCAGGTCTCTCTGGCACCAGCGTTGCCTAGAACTCTGTGGCACATTGCGCCATGATGCCAAGGATTTGTGTGACAGACTGAGTGATGCAGACTGGGGAAGTAGGAGTTTCACCCAGTCCCACGGACACTCAGGATCAAACCAGGGCATAGCGATGCTGTTTTCACAGCCCTCCCCCACAGAGAAAGGTGAACTCCCGCCAGACAGGTCTTCAAGAAAGTTCCAAAGAGGCCAGCCTTGGGAGGACAATGATGACTGTCTCTTAAAATGCGTTCACTATGTGGTCTCCCACACTAGGCTGCTTTTCTGGAAATCAAGAATTCCACCCCCCGCTCCCCCAGAGTCTGGGTACGTGTCTCTGGCCAGAGGAAGCCGCAGCGGGAGGAGAGGAGGGTCGCGCCTCGAGGCTTCCCTGTCGCACGCCAGCACAGGGAGGGCGCCGCTCTGAGGGCTTTAGTGTCAGAACAGCTAGACTATCTGCATGTGTCTCTATAAAAACTCCTGGGCTTGGAATTCCCATCGTGGCTCAGCAGTAACGAACCCGACCAGTAACCATGAGGATGCGAGCTCCCTCCCTGGCCTCGCTCAGGGCGTTAAGGATTCCGCGTTTTGCCCTGAGCTGTGGTGTAGGTTGCAGACGCGGCTCAGATCTGGCATTGCTGGGGCTGTGGCGTTGGTCGGCAGCTACAGCTCAGATTCAACCCCTAGCCTGGGAGCCTCCATGTCCTACAGGTGTGGCCCTAAAAAGACAGAAAACAAAAAACAAACTCCTGAGGCAACAGGAGCTTTAGTCAGAGTCAACGATGACGTCCCTCCAGGTTTCCTGTTAAAGGAAAACATCTGCTATGTGTAGCTCTGAGTCACTTACCTGCCAACACTAAGGAGGTTTGGAAAAATAAATACATGGGGGCACTGAGCCCATGAAGGAGGGCCTTCCCGGGGTGAAGCTCCAAAGGGCTGGGGTGGGTGTGGGAGGCCCACCCAGGTAGGCAGGGCACCTGCGGTGGCCATCCTTCCCCCGTGGCTGTGTGTGGATTGGTTTCTGCATCTTCTTTCATCCACAGACAGCAGACCGAGTCACAGTCCACATCAGATATACTGCTTACTAGATATAAATACTTCTCGCCCAACCCTCTCATTTCACACGGGAAGAGCGGCCCCAGACCAGAAATGGCTTCCACCAGGTTTGGGTCCAAGCCCAGTGCTTGTCCTGCTTTGTCAGTGAGGCCAGGATCGAACCCTCGTTCTTATGGTTGCTGGTTGGGTTCATTAACCACTGAGCCACAACAGGGACTCCTAAGACCTTCCTAATTCTTAATTCAGCATCCCCTTGTCCCAGTCCTAGAATTCGTGCAACTCACGACAGTAGACGTATTTTAAGGGTCTGCCACGTGCCAGCGCCGTAAACATCGCTGGGGAGGTGCAGGTGAACGGGTGCCTTTCCCCAAAGAGCTTGCCTTATGCATTGGAAGTCATTATTATCCCCACTGGACAGAGAAGCCAAATATCCAGGTATCCAAAGTCGCAGAGCAAATTAAGTGACAGCCTGAATTCAAACCCAGGCATGTCTGATTCCAAAGCCCAGAGCCCCTCTAGATTCCTTTTTTCTTTATTTTTCTTTTTTTGGGGGGGCACCTGCAGTGTATGGAAGTTCCCAGGCTAGGGATTAGGGGTCACATTGGAGCCATAGCCATGTCAGATCCCAGCCACATGTGTGACCTACGCCGCAGCTTGAAGCAATGCCAGATCCTTAACCCACTGAGCAAGGCCAGGGATCAAACCCTCATCCTCACGGATACTAGTCAGGTTCTTAACCTGCTGAGCCACAACGAGGATTCCACCCCTCTGGATTCTAACGCCAGGCCATCCTGAGGGTGCCTGGGAAAAGCATCCTGGCCAGGGCCACCAGGCCTGGCAGTGCTCTTTCCTCTGCAGTACACTGCCTCCCACCTTCAAGATCCCTCCTGCCTCTCTTGATAGGGTGTCCAGATTTAGCAAAGAAAAATACAGGATGCCAGTTAAGTTTAAATTTCAGATATATAGATAATTTTTAACATAAGTATGTTCTATGCAATACTTGGAATGTATATATTATATATATACACACATACGTATACATATGTATATGTCTGTGTATATGTGTGTGTGTGTGTGTGTGTGTGTGTGTGTGTGTGTGTGTGTCTGGGCATCCTGTATTTTATTTGGCAATACTTCCTGATGAAAATTTCTTAGCATTTGTATGAGGAAGTCCAGGATAGAGGAGGGCTGCGAGGGCCAGTCCAGACCAGTTTTTAGTCCCACGCCTTGCTGGCAGTCATTCTTATAACTGATCACTCCATAAGACACACACTCCGTTAGAATGTGGACTTCTTGTTCCATGTGGTGCCAAGACAGCATGGATCCAACCTCAGGAGTCACCCCCACTCTCCCTCGTCCCCACGGTGTTAAATGAGGGGACAGAAAGGGCGCTGTCATGAGTCCCAGTCAAAGCAAGGCTCAGATTCAGTTGGGCTACTTCCTGCCTGTGTGAGCTTGGGCAATTTCTTTCTTTTTTCTTTTAGGGCTGCACCTGTGGCATATGGAAGTTCCCAGGTTAGGGGTCAAATCAGAGCTGCAGTTGCCGGCCTGCACCACAGCCACAGCAATGCGGAGCTGAACCGCGTCTGCGACCTATGCCTCAGCTTGCAGCAACGCTGGATCCTTAACCCACTGAGCGAGGCCAGGGATCAAACCTGCATCCTCATGGGTCCTAGTCAGGTTTTTAACCTACTGAGCCACCATGGGAACTCCCAGCTTGGGGCAATTTATTTAAACTGTTGAACTCCACCTTCCTCATCTGTAAAGAGGGCCTGAGAGTATGTAAGAGAAGGATTCTTTTGATTCAGAAGGAGCGAATTACTTCAAATTCCTGTGTAAGAAGCTATATTTTTTGTGACACCTTCATAAAGAAACTCTCTTCCCATTTTTTTGGTGTGCTTATTAGTTTTGAAGTATTCCAGGCAGAAAACATTTAGCTATATAAAAGTAAAATAGCAGAACTTCTTTTATTAAGTTTTTTTTTCAGAGCAATTTTGAGTTCATAGCAAAATTGAGGGGAGAACACAAAGAGCTCCTGTATTCCCCCGGCCCTCCCCCACCACGTCCGTGGCCTCCTCCTCCGTTGTCAGCATCCCCGCCAGCGTGGTACGTTTGCTGCAGTTGAAGAAGCTACACTGATACACGAACACCTCAAGTCCACAGTTTACATCATAGTTCACTCTTGGTTCTATACATTCTGTGGGTTTAGACAAGCATGTAAGGACACGTATCCCTCGTTATAATATCAAAGAGTGTTTTTACTGCCCTGAAATCCTCTGCCTGTTCATCCCTTCCTCCTCTCCTAACCCCTGGCAACCACTGAGCTTTCTACCGTCTTCTTAGTCTTACAGTCACCTTTCTATCTCAGTAGTGCCTCACTAGGGCCGACCTTTCATCTTAAATGCAGATAGACTGAGGAATTTTTAGAAAAATCTAAAATTCTTTAGTACCATTGGAGAATTGGATGTGCCCCAGAAACCGCATACGGAGCACTGAGAAACCCACTCTTGGCTGCTTAATGCACCATTGAGCCAGTTTGTGATTTGGAAACATGACAAATTATAACTTACCATGGACCCTTTCCTCTCTATAAGAACTAAAGAAGTGAATGTTTTCTGCAAATGCCAAGAGTTATACTATTTTTATCATTTTTTGTGTATGCCTTGCCAGGCTTTTTGTATGCTTCAGACGTTGAAATTGTGGTATCTGTGCAAATTTGTGTCCCACTTTTTTCATTTTAAATAACCTCATATATATTTGTCCAGGTGGCTACATGGTCTTAAAAAACACCAGTTTCAGCAACTGCCTGAATAATCTAGTTGTTATGCCATCATTTACTTCCTTGTTCCATCTTAGCTGGATGTTTGCTGCCTTTGAGTGGCCTTTAGACAGTCACTTTGTAGGTGGCCTGTGGAAGGCTAGGCACCATATGTGTCCCCCCTCATCTTTTGTTCACACACGCAGTCAGACACACACACACACACACACACACACACACACACACACACCTGTCAGGACAGAGTCCTAAACAGTGTCAAGGATGCATAACCCGGAAGGTACAGAGATTGAGAAAAGAAGTTTAGGCCCCACTGACTTTCTGCTGTAACCCTGTGGTTACTTGGAGCCTCAGATTATATGGACCCAGGCTCAGGGGTGAGGGGTTGGGAAGGCAGGTATTTCCTGGTCTTTTCTGTCTCCTCCACCTTTCTCCCCACCCCCCACCTCCTATAGCGCCATCAAGACAACATGGACCTAAATCAGTATCTTTCACAAGAATAAGTCAGTTCTGGTTGTTGTTCAAAGAAGCCACCTAGACAGCAGGGCTCAGTGGTTAAGACCAAAGGCTCTGGAGCTGGCAGCCATGAGTTTTTTTATTTTTATTTTTATTTTATTTCTTCCCACCCCAAGGCATAATGGAGTTCCTGGGCCAGGGATCAGATCCAAGCCACAGTCGAGACCTAAGCGGCAACTGCAGCAATACCTGACGCTTAACGCACTGTACCAGGCTGGGGATTGAACCTTCATCTCAGCACTCCCAGGATGCCGCTGACCCGTTGTGCCACAGCAGGAGCTTCTGAATCGAATTCTTGAAGGACTGGGTGGCTTGTTTAACCTCACTGTGTCTTGCCCTCCCTTAGCGGAACCTGGTACAATAGCAAACAAGCTGGGAACTTCCATATACACAGATGTGGCCCTAAAAAGCAAAACAGAGAGAGAGGGGGCATTGGCCAGGCCAAAATGTCCACAGTACCACTGTTGAGAAACCCCGAAATGAACCCAGAGCCACAGCCAGAGGTTGGGAGACTGAGTTAGAGTCTTGCTTGTTCAAAGCATCCTTGTGTCTAAAATGTGAGGCCCTGGGGGTCCGTCCTCAGCCAGTGACTTAGCCTTCAGACCCTCATAGAGACGACAGGGGAGTGGGGACAGCCGGCTTCCCCTCCCTGTTCCCCTCCCGTGTCCCTCCTACTAACCCTAGACCTTTGACGACGCGGATCGGATGCCGTCTGTTGCAGGAGCTGCTCCGAGACCCTCTGTACATCGGCCTGAAGCACCAGCGCGTGCGCGGCCAGGAGTATGACGACCTTCTGGACGAGTTCATGCAGGCCGTGACGGACAAGTGAGTGGGTCAGCCTAGCCCTCGTGAAAGCAGACTGTAAAGAGGTAGTATCGCTAAATCAACATGGGTTTGGGCAGAGATGCGTGCTTTTTCCAAGTGGTCTGAAAATTCCAATTTGAGCCTGTGCACTTGGGCGTCTCAAAGCCAAATGGGCTTGTGCTCTGGGAGAATCTGTGGGAGCAGAGAGGAGTGGGGCACAGCTACAGGCCTACGATCTGGAGGTAGTTAAGTACCTGATGGCCCAGGAGGAAAGCCCCTTCGCCGAGCGGTTCTGAGTTGCTGGCACGAACAGGGATGTTTTTAGTATTGGGGGAGGGAAGGGTGCCTTTCTGAAGACGTGGTCCTGGAAGGCAGCTTGCCACGTTCATTGTCATTTTCCAGCTCTGAGGACCAGGCAGCGTTCATGAGTCCCAACAGCGGGCCCCACAGGCTGGGTCTGAGAGATTTACAGGATGTCACCTCTGCACCGGGGTGCACCACACAGGCAGGTCCTGCTCCCCTGGCGGGCCCCGTCTGTCTGCCACCATGGCCACCCACTGCCTCTGCTGAGGCTGGCATGATACTGGGATGATAGGCTGGCTCTTCTGGAAACAGCCCTCTACCCTCCCGCACTTAATGTGACGAGCCAGTTCCTCAAGAAGGGCTCGGCAGCTCAGCAGGCCCCTGCAGACACAGGTCCCTTTCTCACGTGAAACCACCAGCCTCTCTTGCTGTCCCAGGAGTGCCCAAGTATGGCAGAGCTGGTCTGGACATCCTTGGCAAAGTACTTCCTTGGCTGCATTCGGCCCCTCGAACCAGAGTGGTGGGCTGGAGTGAAGGGCTGCTCTGGCCCCTGCGGCCCAGGAAGTCTCACCTGGGTGGGCTTTGGGGGCAGGCAACCCGACACCACCACCTGCAGGTCTGTGCCTTGGCCAGGGTACTACATGTTAAAGTCTCCTTGGGGTTCCCATCATGGCTCAGCAGAAACAAATCTGAGTAGGAACCATGAGGTTGAGGGTATGATCCCTGGCTTCACTCAGTGGGTAAAGGATCCTGCGTTGCCGTGAGCTGTGGTGTAGGTTGCAGATGAGGCTCGGATCCCGCATTGCTGTGGCTGTGGTGTAGGCTGGCAGCTGTAGCTTCGATTGGACCCCTAGCCTGGGAACCTCCACATTCCGTGGGTGTGGTCCTAAAATGATAAAAGACAAAAAAAAAAAAAAAATGTCTCCTTGCCTGCATCCCTTAACTGGGGATAAGAAAGCATTCGATTGTGGTGGTGGGTTTTGTTTTCATTTCTTAAGATGAGAGAGAGTGGTATTGGAGTTCTATGGGGTGGGAATGATCCTATAGAAAGGATGAAATGGATAATGGAGTAGGGGGAGAAGGCAGGTGGGCCGAGTAACATGAGGACAGGGGCATACCTGGGAGCTTCATCTTAGGTGGGGCACAGAGCTGTCCACACAGAGGGAAGGCCGAGTGCTGAGCACGGGTGCCGGCCGGTGCCAAGGGAGCATGGGGGAGCCCCCTTGGAGGACAAGTCATCTGCTGAGAGTGAGGATGGGGACAGAGGTGGTGGACTTTCCAGTGCAGGAGGTAGGACCCAGGACTGGAGGATGGGTGCCGGGTGGCTCTAGGATCCCCCTGAGGTTACTGGTCATGAACTTAACTGATATCAGTTAATATTTTTCTATGATTTTTCTCCAGCCAGTTTCCACTGTCTGGATGCAGGGCAGGAAAAGACAGAGAGAAGGATTTACTCGGGGTTGGGATTTTCCAGGCAAGAGAGATAAAGAGAGAAAGGAATTGAAAGTGTACTTTCCGGGATGGTTGTAATAATGTGCCACGAGGTCTCGGCTGGGGAGGAAGGACAGATAAGAACCTATCTGTGCAGAGAGACCTAAGGGACAGTGGTGTACCAATGGATGGTAGGTCGTGATGGGGCCTGAGAAATACTGAATTGGGTGCCAGATGAAATAAGCTGGGAAGAAAAGTGGTAATCAGAAAGTCAGGGGGAGTTCCGTTATGGCTCGGTGGGTTGAGAACCCGACCAGTGTCCGTGAGGATGCGGGTTCAATCCCTGGCCTCACTCAGTGGGTTAAGGATCGGCATTGCTGTGGCTGTGGCATAGTCTGGTAGCTGCATTTCCGATTCATCCCCTAGCCTGGGAACTTCTATTTGCTGCTAGTGCAGCCCTAAAAAGAAAAAAAAGAAGAAAGAAAGAAAGTCAGGGCTTCAAAGCCGAGATGGTGGAGGCAGTGCTGCTGCTGAGCTGTGCCCAGCGAGCAGCTCCTTCCCGGGTCAGCTACGTGAAGGAAGGTGTATCACCTAGAACCAGAGAGGTGACGGTCCCCCTAAATTCTCCGCTGTTAGGTCATCCTGAATATCACACTCAGTTTCAGACAAGGCACTTCGAAGGTCATAAATCACCCAAAGTGCCTTTGGAGAGCAGTAACCGCGACGGTGCAGGGCCAAAGGGAGAAGCCGCAGGGCGCTGCTCGGTTTGTGTCCATATCGGGGGCGGGGGGCCTCCCTCCCTCCAGAGACCTGAAAGCTCCTCCTCCGGAAGAGGACTGGGCTCCTGTCTACACACCTGCCCGGAGAAGAACCAGTGGGGAGAATGCTCAGGGAGGAAGGTGTCAGCTCAGAATAAATCCAAGCCCCGCCCCGCCTCTAGTGCGCTGGGCGCTCTGTGACCGTGAGCTCCTCGTGCTCAGGGTGGTGGCTTCTGGGTGATGCCGCGATGGGAAATGTAAGTGTCAGTTGCGCTTCAAGATGCCCCCCGACCCCAGTAGTCTCTTCAGACCTCTTAAGATCCCTGCGTGGCGGGCAGGATGGGTTTTAGCATTCCCACCTTGAAAAAGAGGAATCTGAGAAGCCAAGGAACTGGTTCCAGGTCACACAGCATCTGTCAGGACTGCAAGTTGACCCTGAGTCTGCTGACTCCAGGGCCAGTCTGATTTCTCCAGTTACCTGTGGATGACAAGCGAAGGGAATGAATTTGGCTTTGAGCGCCGGCTTTTTGCTTCCTGTTTCCAGGCTCATTGCTTATCTAGTGAGTCAGTAGTCATTTTGTGACTCCCACAGAGAAGTCCTGCTATTCGTGTGAGGAGGTTAAATAAACTAGGATGTAAGAGGCTCTTCAAATTATCATTAAAACCAGTGCATAGTCTCACAGACACACTCACGCAGTCCAGGGTGAACCCTTGGGCAGGGGTGTGCGTCAGCCAAGAGGAATGTGTCCTTAAGTGGAAAGGATGATGGGCTGACCCTTGGTGGTTTTAACGTTCTAATAAGCTGAAGCAGATGTTTCTGTGGATACTGTAGGTGGGGGGCCAGCCAGTCTCCCGCGCACCCTTAGGAGTATAGTAGCCCCGAGATGGGATGACCGGCTGCAGTGAGTCAGCAACCTTGAGGGCAAGCACAGTGTATTTTAAGAAAGAACTTTGGGAGATGTTGACTCCGGCCTTCAACACCCTTGTCTCTTTTCAAATGTCCTGCAAATAAAAGGTCCCCCTTCTTGCCCCGTCCCACTAGTCAGGTGTATCTTAAGATGTTTTTTGACATGAAAAAAGAGTCACGACTGGGAGTTCCCATTGTGGCTCAGCAGAAATTAACCCAACTAGTATCCATGAGGATGCAGGTTCAATCCCTGGCCTTGCTCAGTGGGTTAAGGGTCCGACGTTGCCATGAGCTGCGGTGCAGGTCACAGATGTGGCTCTGATCTGGCATTGCTGTGGCTGTGGTGTGGGCTGGCAGCTGTAGCTCTGATTTGACCCCTAGCCCGGGAACTTCCATATGCCGAGGGTGCAGCCTTAAAAAACAAAACAAAACAGAAGTCAAAGTGGCTCAGTTGCTGCCCTGAAGTTTGGCCACCAGAGAGGACCCGCCAGGGCGGAAGGAATCTCCACGGGCATCTGTGAACCACAGCAGGAAATAACTGTGAGCGTCCTGCTCAAAGCGGACACCCAGCCTGACGTTTCCGTGGCAGAGACCGTTTGTTCTGTGCTTCCCGCTCTCCCTGCTGTGCGCTGGGACCTGGAGTGTTGCACCCAAGTGACAAGTTTTTTCCAGTGGTTTCCACTTGTTTTTCATTTATGTCACAGCAGAATGGATGGGAACGGTCCTTTTTAAGCTTACATCTGGAAACCCCACTCTGATGCTTGGCTGTGGCGAGACAGAAATTCGATGTCAGCGGCGCTTCAGCCTTTAGGCAGGCCTTCTGAAAGGAAACCACCCCCTTTCTTTAGCTCCCCAAACCTTAAATATGTATTGCTAAGCTTCTGAGATAAGAGTAACGAAAAAGAAGGGAGATGATCGGTTTTAAAAACCTGACTTTTCTT
>PVHT020000036.1:609620-681065 GCA_004024745.2 Catagonus wagneri
GTCTAATCGGAGCTGTGGCCACTGGCCTGCGCCGCAGCCACAGCAACGCAGGATCCGAGCCGCGTCTGCAACCTACACCACAGCTCACGGCAACGCCGGATCGTTAACCCACTGAGCAAGGGCAGGGATCGAACCCGCAACCTCATGGTTCCTAGTCGGATTCGTTAACCACTGCGCCACGACGGGAACTCCGACTTTTCTTTTTAAAGCATCTACTTTATAGCTCCAGGAACTTTCTTTTTGTGTCTTTCTATTTCCGATTCTCTATTTCTCTCTGTCTCTGTCTGTCTATCTCTCTCTCTCTGTCACACACACACACACCATCCTCCAGCATTTTCACACCATGGTGGGACTGGCACGGTACCACTTTCATCACATTCTACTGGTTAAAGAAAATCACAGGTCCGTACCAGATTCCAAGGGAGAAGATCACACAAAGGTCTAAGCACCGAGAGGCATGGTTCCCTGGGGAGCCCCCAAGGTAACTGTTACAGCCCCTCCAGCCTGGGAGGGACAAGGAATGGGGCAGCCAGCATTACAGGAGGCTGTTCTCTGGAAACGCAAGAAGGGCAGAGACAAGAATAACACCATTATGCATATAAACAGGGAAATGTATCACGGGAAACAGAGAGTCAGTTATTGAGTACCTGCTGTATACAAGACACTGTGTCAAATGTAGTCAGCAATCCACAGAGAAATAAACAGCCCTGCTCTCAAGGAGCTGTTTATTCAGAGACATTTTTATCCACCTACTGGACCTTCATCCTGACCTCTAAGCTTTCCTAGCCTCTGAGTCTCTTTAAGAATTCAAGAGTAGAAGTAGACGGCTGGCAGTTGCCAGTCCATAGATGGTGTGTAAGGTCAAGGGCATGATGGGGTTCACGCAGGGAAAGAGAATAGAGAGGAGAGAGAAAGGCCCACCGCCATTTTGGAACTGTGCCCTGTGAATAACAGCCGAAGTGCTCAGAAAGACTTAGGGTTAGAAATGACAGAAATGGCAAGAAGGATAACAGCTTTCATTCCTTATACCAGCCCCGATCGCTCGGAATCTAAGGTTTCTCTAGGAGCAATGGGAAATGATGCCGTGATTGATTAGCAATGTCTGCCCTGAGCAGGGAAGTGAGGTGGGGCAGCATGTGTGCCATGCTTTAGCCATCCTGGGCCTGTGAGGAGCCTGTTGTGTAATCATTTGCAACTCCATAAGCACCTGCTGGTCCTTCTGCAACTCCTGCAGCTTAGTAGCAACTCAGAGGCCAAAGGGACCTGAAACCTTAAGCCTTCTCATCTTTAGGTGTTAAGGATATTTCAAGAGCTACAGCAAGCCTGTCTATTTGGTCCTCATGAAACTATAGCTGCTTCTTCTGAGTTACAAAAATATGCAGGAATATACTTCACAGCTGCAGCTCAGATTCAATCCCTGGCCCAGAAATTGCCGTGTGCCATGGGAACGGCCACTGAATATATTTATAGAGAGAAACTCCAGGAAGTTCCCCAGTGTCCTAGTGGTTAAGGATCTGGCACTGTCACTGCTGTGGCTCAGGTCACTGCTGTGGCCTGGGTTCGATCCCTAGCCTGGGAAATTTGTATGCCTCAAGCACAGCCAAAAAGAAGCCATAGTAGGCCTGGGCCAAGGCCTGGACATCTGTGTCTTTGAAGCTTTCCTGATGCTTCTGTTAGATGGTACAAAGGCTGAGATCTGAGAAATTCCAGTGAACCACATCCCTAGGAAAGGCATGTTTTGAGCAGCCCCAGCTCCCCTGCTTTCAGAGTGAGACTGGAGCCTGAGGTCAGGGTTAAGAGTTAGGATACAGAGGCTTTTCACGCATCTTCCCACTGGGGACCTGCATGATAAAGGGCCCGGCACGTTCTCTGGGCCCGCCCTACCGGGAAGTCTACCTAGACACTACACCTGCCTCTGTGACAGTCTCCTCTGGGCTGGAAACCTCCCGAGCTGGCTGTGCCTGCCGCAGAATCCCCTTTGCCCTAGAGGCACTTGAGCTGCTATCAGGCCTAACATAATCATATTTCTGCGTGTGGGGAAAACACTCACACTTCTGGCGCCCTGGCCCAGAAGACATGCCACGGGGAGGAGTCAGGCCTGCCTTTCCCCACCAGCCAGAGCACAAGTCCCCTTTGTGACGGCTTCGTGATGGCTAAGATGCTCGGAAGTGGGAGCTGGCAAAGGCATGACTGTCTCATTCTGGGGATTTTTTACAAAAAGCTTCCTGTGACAATAGAGGAAGTCATGTCCCTCACCCAAGAAATAGATCTACAGTTTTGGAATGTGACTTTTCAAGCCCATCCTGTGAGGGGAATGTATTCTTCTGGCAAAGAGACAGGAGCAGCAGGTATTGATGGAGCGCTCCTGGGGACTGAGCTTTCTTGTCACCATGGAGGTGAGAGAACACATTCTCGAAGGTCCAAGAAAGCTAAGAGCAGCACAAGCATATAATGTATCTAACCGTGCTTTTCCAGGGCTTTCACGTAATGACCGCATGCCCAGCAACGCTATTAAGTCCTGTAATGAGATTCGAAAGCAGAGACGGGTTACGCCGTGTCCTTGTGAATCTTAGAGACCTTCCAAAAAGACAACATTCCCAACAGGAGTCGTTAGAGAGGCGTTAAGTACTCCACTGTTGGGTGTTGACCTACAGTTCAGTGGAAATTCTCAGAAGGGAACACTCAGGGCTGAATGGGAGGAGATGGAAAGTATGCAGCTTCAGGGCGGCATGGAGTAAGCAACGGGAGGAAGCGTGCATTCCTGCAGATGACGTATCATGGGAAAAGTAGAGACAGCGTAGGCAAGGAGCGTGCAGAAGACTCTGGAAGACCGGCCCCACCGGAGATGAATATTTATTGGTTCACAGTGTGGTTAAGCATGAGTAAAGTAGGTTATATGACAGACCTTGAACCCCACACAGAAGGTTGCCATTGATAGAGGTCAAAAGTGGAAAGGACTTCAGTTACCTAATCCAGTGGTTTTGTTTTATTTTATTTTTGTCTCTTTTTAGGGCCACACCCACGGCATATGGAGGTTCCCGGGCTAGGGGTCGAATCAGAGTTGTAGCTGCCAACTACACCACAGCCACAGCAATGCGGGATCCGAGCCACGTCAGTGACCTACACCACAGCTAACAACAATTCCAGATCCTTAATCCACTAAGCAAGGTCAGAGATTGAACCTGTGTCCTAATAGATACTGGTCGGGTTCGTTAACCACTGAGCCACGACGGGAACACAGCTAATCCAGTGGCCTTAATCCAAGCTTCCCTGAACCCCAGGCATTTGCAGAGGTGCCTCAGCGTTGGTAGAGATGAGTATTTCCCACCATCCGTGCAAGATCGAAACCACTTGAAGAAAAACATCATGGTTTTTGATTGCCTCTGTATCAGGGTTCTGCTCAAGATTTAATTTAAAAAATTCTTATACTAAAAATGTTTGAAAACACCCACATAAAACCTTATTTGGGACTTGATGCAGAGAGCAATAGGGAACCATGGTAGGTTCTTGAGCAACAGAAGTATTGAAATTGACAGATGTGAGAGAAGGTTAGAACAGAAGCCATAGCAATGCCCCAACTCAAATTCTGCTCTCCTCAGGGAAGTCTGCCCCGACCAGCCTGGTTGGAAACTCTTTCTTGGTTTGTAATTACAGTGTAACTTATTGGGCATATAATTCATTTGCTAATTAATCATGCATTGCCTTGTGACATCTCTTCTATGATGGTCTAGAGCTTTACTTTAAAGCTTTTTTGGTTTTTAACTTTTCACGGACAGAACAGAGGTTGGGCAAAGATGTGCATGGACTGTTGTAGAGGTTGCAGATATCAGCCTGGGCTGGACTAGATGGACTTTGAAAATCATTCCTTCCTTGGGTCCTGCAACTCTGTAACATCTCTACCAGACTGGTAGTTCCTGGGGACAGGGGTGTGATTTTACTCTTGGTGGACCCACCATAAATGGTGAGGGTGGGGTCGGATGGTTGGATGGTTTGCTTGGTTGGTTGGTTGGTTAGTTTCTTGAAAGATTGAAAGCCCTCATCAGGCTAATGGTGAGGATGGGGTTGGATGGTTGGTTGGTTGGTTGGTCGCTTGCTCAGTTGCTTGAAGGATTGAAAGCCCTCATCAGGCTAATGGTGAGGGTGGGGTTGGATGGTTGTTTGGTTGGCTGGTTGCTTGCTTAGTTGCTTGAAGAATTCAAAGCCCTCATCAGGCTAGCTGTCAGTTAGAATGGATTGAAGGTTATGAGTTTGTCAATATTTGAGGATGCTAAGAGGAAGGAATGTTGGGACCCATCCTGGCTTGTCTGGCCTCTGAAGAAACAGGACAGGTAACCCAGTTTTAGCCTGTCGTGGCAAATTGTTGACAGTCCAGCTCCTACAAGTTCCCTCCAGAATAGGAGCCGGATGTTTCCTGTCCTGCCTACGAGGCAGGAGGAACCTGTCCTGGGTCACAGGGCTATAGCAAAGTGCAAACCAGCACCCGGTTCTCGGGGACCCATTTGCTTCTGTTGTGACCAAGGAGACTGAATCACTGAAAGGGCAAAATGGAATGGAGGAAGTTCACTGCCTGGGGAGGTGGGGTCAGTGACACCAGATGGCTACTTGCATTTCATTCTGCCCCAACGGGCAGATGATATCACCTGGTATCAAATACAACAAAATCGTGGCCAGACCGGAAAGTTCTAGATTATGACAGAGGAGAGGAAGGAATAGAAGGGTTTTTTCCCCTGATTTTCCTCAGTGGATTAATAATAATAACAACAGTGACTCTTTTTTACTTAATGGCTTATGATGCTTAGCACTTTATACAATATTAATTCACTTACTTCTCACAACAACCCCCCAGAGTGAGTATTATTATTAGTTTCATTTTAAGGGATGAGGAAACAAGCTTATAAAGTGTTAAGTACCTCCCGTAAGAAAGAGGACCCTCGTAAGACCCCACCCACTAACCAGGATTGTTAAAAGCACCACCTCTAGCGCTCCACTGCCTGAGTTTGAACCTCTCACCTGCCGCTTTGTTAACAAGCTGCTGAATTTATCTGTGCCTCGGTGTCTTCCTTTCCAAGATGCGTTATTTTAAGATTTAACTTGTAGAGTGTCTCTGCTGAATAAATGTGATGATCCCTGTAAAATGCTTAACATTACAGCTGGGTAATAGTAAACATTTCATATTTGCTATTATTACAATTAATAGTAATGTAGGCAGTTTCCTTTAGGCAGTGCTTCAGTGCTGCCCCCATTCGTGCATTCAGTTAAATTATCCATCAGTCTATCCATCTCTTCCTTCCATGGTGCCTCAGAGAGAATTGGGACACCAGGTAGTTTTAATCAGGAAAGATTTTTCTGAGGTGCTATTGATGAAAAAGAGCATTTCTCTCGAGGGAAAGAAAGGATGGATAAGACCACAGCCCCCAAAGCCAAGCTTCATCTTTCCATGCCAGAGAGGATGTGGCAGTTGCAGGCAATGCCATGGTACATTACTCCCATTTTCTCTTTGTCTGTCTGTCCGTATCTCTCCCTCTCCCTCTCCCCTCTCCCTCTCTTCTCCCTGCCCCCAGCCTCTGTGTGGTATGTGTCTGAGTGTGTCTCACTCTTTTATATACACATATTATGCAGTCTCATTCTATTGCGTTCATTTTATTAGGCACGTTGTTTTTTTAATGAGGGGGAAAAACTCCTAAAAGCAAGTGGTTCTGTCAAGATTAATTAAGGAAGGAAAAAAATACCTGGATGTATATGCACCATGCTTTAACAGTGATTACACTTAAGGCATGAGATTTCCAGGATTTTTGCTTTCCAAGCCAGTCATTTCTGTAATCTTGGTATTCCTTTTGTAATTAGAAAAAATAATGGGTTTTTCAAAAACAATGAGTTAGGCAGCAGTTCTTTCCTAGAGACAGTTCCTTGTGGTATTTTGTTTTTGTTTTTAACCCCACTGAAAAACAGAGAAGCAAGCAGGTATCCCAGCCTTCACCCTCTGTGAACTGAGTGCTGGTTTAACCTAGGCCCCTGTGGACAATAAAGTCATTCACATCCATCAACTGATGTGATACAATAATCCCATCAAATGGATACAATCCTTGTCTTATCCCGCTAAAACATAAGTTCCAGGGAGAGAGCTGCTGAATCTCAAGCACTAACCATGCCTTGTGCAGCTTGGATTCTCAATAAGCATTTATTGAATACTGACCATCGTACAGACAAGGAAACCGAGGGCCAGAGAGGTTAAGGATCGTGTCCAAGGTCACACCTTTAGCAGAGGTGGAGCCAAGCTGTGAATCCAGGTGTTCTGACTTCTTCATGAAAAAAAAGATAGTCCAACAGACCCCAGACACCTGCTGATGCAGTTAAGCAAGAAAGACAAGTAGGAGGAGTGACTGTGAAAACGGTTCCCCTTAGCCTACCCAGGTCTCCTCTCTGCAGCTTGTTCTAGAGCAGGGTTAGTGCCCTCGCCATTACAGAGGGTGTGGAGGGACCAGCCATTAACTCCCATTTTCAAAACTCTCTAATTACCCTCCATGAGGAAAGCATCCTCTTTTTTATTTCTGTTGAAATCTAACTGGCATATAACACTGTGTAAGTTGGAGGTGTTACAATATGTTGATACAATATATTAATACAATATATTAATGTGTTGATTTGACACATTAATATAATGCAGTATGATCACTACCACAGCATTAACTAACATTTCTATCACATCACGTAATTTTCATTTCTTTCTTTGTGGTGGGAAAATTCCCCAGCATCTGGATTATTTGGGTGGCAACTTCTTGTTTCTTCCTTCACAACTATTTAGCATTTAGAGGTCCAGTTACCCCATCCTTCACCAGAGCTGGGCGCCCCCTGCAGGCCTCTCCACAAACGGCAAACCCAGCCAGTGCTGTCAAAACCCCAGGGGAAAAGCTGGCTCTTCTGGTTCCAAACTCTCCTGGTGGTTTTAAAACAATATAAACAAAGGAAAGCCTCCAAGTTTATGGCATCCAGACCACAAAGAAAATTTCAAGATTTTGTTTAAATTTTGAGAAATTGTGAAGAGCATATATAACTATTAGCTCTAAGTCCTGACTGTTATGTTTCAAGGGAGCAGTCACATTCCAAGTCCCTCTCAGCAGAGACTGTCACTGCCCAGTATTTTCATATACACTGAAATTTAGGAATGCCTTCTGCAGTTCAAACTGTGTCTTTATTTTACCACCTGACCTGCCCTAGGAATGTAATCTCGCGATCCTAGAATACCTGAGCTAGAAACAAACTGCTCCTTTGACCCAACTCCATCACTTTATAGGTGGGGAAACTGAGGCCCAGAGAGGAAATTATTTCCCTGTGGTCAATGATAAATCAGTGGGACGTTAAGGGCAACCTACCCAGTTGTTTGCTCTCATTCACATAATTTGTGAACTCTCTTCCTAGTTTCCATTCAGCCTGTATTTATCATGTGCTTTCTCTCCGCTCCAGAGTGTGGCCACTACAAAGAAAAAAATCTGTCCTAAGGTTCAGTTCTCCCTTAAGATTGTAATATGGACAAGTATAAAATAATCAGGAAATAGTTCAAAGCAGCATTCCAGTTATTCATTTATTTATTCAGATATTCACCCATAAATTAATTCCATTCATTGGACAGATATTTATTAAACATAGCAATAAGTCAGAAATAAGCTCTCAAGGAGCTCAGAGTAGACTGGGAAAAATAGAAATGAGCTTCAGTAATTACAGCTGAGTTTATGTAGCTGTACCATCTGCCTAGTTAATGGCCCTGCCTGCAGTGTCAATCAAGGCTGATGGGGGAGTACAGTGGTCAGAGACCTGGAGCAGTTAAACCTTTGACCAGCACTGGAGTTGAAAGTTATGGCTTGGAGTTCCTGTTGTGGCTCAGTGGGTTAAGGACTCAGTGTTGTCTCTGTGAAGATGTGGGTTTGATCCCTGGCCTCGCGCAGTGGGTTAAAGGTCTGGCATTGCTGCAAGCTGCAGCATACATAGGTCATAGATGTCACTTGGATCTGGCACTGTGATTGCCGTGGCTGTGGCGTAGGCCCCAGCTGCAGCTCCAATTCGACCCCCAGCCCGGAACTTCCCTATGCCACAGTTGCAGCCATGTTAAAAGAAAAGAAAAGCGAGAAAGAGAAAAGAAAAGTCATGGCCTTCTTCCCAGGAAAGAGCTAGCAACTCACCTTTACAAGACCCTGCTCTGTGCTGAGTGCTTTATCACAGCAACCCTTAGGAATAAAGAAACTGAGGCTCAGAAAGGTTAAGTAACTTGTCCAAAATCACCCAGCTAAAAATGGAAGAGTCTAGACTTGCCCCAAACCTGTCTGGCTTCAAAATTGGAGGTGGTTTATTACATCCTCTGCTGCCTGCTCTCCCTGGCTGGCCCTCCTCCTTTGTCTTAACTTGCATCCTCATCCTCGGGGTAAAGGAAAGGGCCTGAACTATAGTGATGCAAAGGTACTTAGCTGCAGTGCCTCTAGAAAAGGAGCCAGAGGACCGGGTGTCACATGGGTTATGTGACTGGCCACCCCCGTGGAGGAGCTCTGCTCTGGCAGGCACACATTCATGCTTGTGTTTGTTCACCAAGGCTGGCTGAGCCAGGCAAGCACAGGGCCCTGGGCATATGGCAGCAGGTTTGTTTGGTCTTCCAGCTTGGGTGTCCGAAGTGGATTTGCCCAGAGCAGGGGCCAAGGAGGGGGGCGGTTGGTTGAAGCTCCTTCTTCAGCTGTCCGTGTCCCATGTGCTAAGTCAGACATCTCCCCTGCCCTCAAGGTCCCTGCCTCCTCTCGGCTTTGATCTCTTCTCTGACCTGGCTTAGTCTTTCCCCTCTTCCCTCCCTCACTTGGGCTCGCTTGCGTCCCAAAAGCCCACAAGCAAGGACTGGGTTTACCAGCCTCATTGTCTTCCATCCCAGGCTGCGGTCATTCAAGGTAGAATTCAGTGAGTTCTATGAGAGGGGGCAGTTTGGACACTGGGGAAGTCCAAGAGACGATTGTATGACAAACACTGTGATACACGTGCTACGTACAGAGGTCAGATAGGCCAGAGTAATCAGCGGGCCTTCATGTCGACATCAGTGACCCCATGACAACTAAATCTGTGGGCACATCAGAGCTGACATAAATCCTATGCCCCAAGTCAGCCAAAGGGCTGGTAGCTGGGAAAAAGGCACCAGATTTAAGAACAGAAGGTTAGGAAGTGAGCCGCTGTGCCCTCGAGGAAAAAGTCAGTACTAGCTTCTGACCTTGGAGAGATCCAGAGGTCAACAGATCAGCCACCATCCTTGTCCCAGTGCTGGGATTTCTGGCGCCATTGGCGTGTTTTCCCAGGAACTCAGACAAACAGGGAAATTGAGGAGGAAATCCCAACTGTTCCTGGAGTGTTTTCTGTCTGACCTGGGATTGCCGTCAGAGCGGCAGCTGAGGAACGGCCGCATTATTCTGGTACTTTTGCTGCTTCCTGTGACTGTCTTATTACTCGATGGGAACTTTTCCCCCACCAGGCCAGAATGGCAGCCCCAGGAGCCCGCCAGTCTGGCTGCAGGGCCCGGGGAACACCAGGGGAATCTCCTGGTCTGGGAGGGGAAGGGCCTCAGAGGTCCACTGCCCCCACCCCACCCCCACTGCGGCTGGACCGCCTTCCACCACTGCAGTGCCCACTGGAGCTCCGGGATCACGGAATCGCGTCCAGTGACAACCTCTTAGCAGCCAGTGTTTGCATCGCTGCCTTACAGGACACCGAAATCTCTGTCCTTCTGACTGCCACCCGTTGGCTCTGCTTCTTTCCCTCAAGGCCACATTAAGTAAGTCTTCCTCATTCCCTGTCCACAGAGCGGGCCTTCTTGTCTTTGAAGGGCCTCATTCCTTATGCCCCGTTCCACTGGGATCTCTCCCTTTCAGGGGCAGCATTCCCGCTTTCTCCAGTCCGGGGCTTCCAGTTTCCTCCCCGACAGCATAGTTTCCCTGTCATCCTTGTGAGCCCCCTTCAGGTCCCTGCCCCTGCGGAGCGAGCCAGTCCGTCTACACATCTCTGGGGGCCCTGTGGTGCGAGGGCTTCATGGCTGTCCTTACACTGGGCTGTGACGTCCCAGAAGGAAGAACCAAGTCTTCTCACACTGTATCTGGACTCTGGCTGCGGCCTCCTCCCGTCTCCGTCGCCGCCATGACGCCTCCCGTTCACCTCCATGCCGGCTCCTCTGTGTCACAGGCATACTTACCGCCAAAAATGAACCCATCCCTCAGGTCCACATCCACCAGTGCCCGTCACCCCACGTCGTAGCCAAGCCTCTTGAAACCGCTGCCGCATGGTTCCCTCCCCACCGCTCCACCGGAAGTGCGCTGGGTGTTCCTGAGTGACCTTCCGAGCGCGCCCGAAGCCCCTCAGTGGGCCCCGTTGCCGCCCTTCCAGACTGTCTAGGCTCTTTACACAGACGCGTAAAGGGGTGACCCCTGGAATCCTTCCAGCCTTGGCTCTGCCCACGCCTCCTCTTCCTCGGCCCCCTCCCAGCTCGGGTTTGTTCCTGCAGCTCCAGGAAGGGCCCGCATTCTCACTGCGCATGCCTGTGCGGTTCCTCAGCCGGAGGCGCCCTCTCCCTCCCCACCCGTCCTCACAGCCTGCCTGTGGACCTCCGAGTCTCCTGCCCTGTGAAGCCTCACCGCCTCCCCCAGCAGAGCTGCCTTCTACCTTTGAGGGCTCCCACACACCCAGCACGTGCCTTCGGTATTACCCTTGTCACAGTAGGTTGCACCTGCCTTTTTATTTTCTCGTGTCCCCTTCAGACCGTGAGATTCTTGTACTTGCCTCTGTCATCTCGTAGGTAAGACACTGCTAGATTCACAGCGGACACTTAGAAATGTTTGCTGAATTAAGTTTTTATAACAGACCTAGGAGAGTTCTTGGCACAAAGAGGATACCCTGCCCGATACATTTCTTTAATGATTAAAACAGAAATGTCCATAAATAATTGCGATATGTGATATATACCAACAGAGATATACCCAGAGTAGCAAGGCAGCCCAGAGAAGAGAAGAATTACTGCTATTCTGAGGGTAGGGAAATTGATGGGTCTAGGAAGCCTTCCTAGAAGAGAGGACATTTCAGCAGGGCCTTACCGTTTAAGTAGGAGTTGGCTGGGGTGAAAAGGAGGCCTCCTGCTTGCACATGGAGCTGTACAAGGAGCTACAGTGGTTGGGAAGGAGCAGGATATGCCCAGGGTGTGAGAGGACATAGGTGGGAGTTGGGGGGGGGGCAGTGGTGAGCATTAAAGTCGAGGCCAGGGAGGATGCCATTTCAGAAGTTTGAACACAACCACTGGGAGAACTGTAAGAATTTTCAGAAAGTAAGTGGCCTGCACAGATTTGTGTTTAGAAAGATATAGTGGGTGGATTTGGGGGGAGGGGGAATAAAGCTGGAGGATGTGAGATCCGTTATTATAATTATCCTGGCCAGAAGGAACAATTGCAGGAATCCCAGGGAGAGATGGCCTTGCCCTGACACCTGGTACAAAGTCCTTTCTGCAGAGAGCTGTGTCTGTCCCAGTTTGCTCTATTATAAATGGGGAAGGTGCGACACAGAAGGGTAAGGTCTCTAGTCAAATAAGAAAATGCTGCTTTAAACAGGTTTGTTTGGGGGGTGGAGCAGGCCCGAAGCCTGCAGAGGGTCCCTGGCCAGGGATTGAACCCGAGCCACAGCAGCAACCCAAGCCACAGTTGAGCCACCAGGGAATTCTAAACAGATTTCTTAATGCAGGACTTCTCAGAGCCTGTAATATTCATTGTATATGTTATAAGAACATTCAAAGTTTCCCAAATGGATTTAGTCTTGGATCCTCTTTCTGAGAGCATCTCAAGGGACTAGAGTCTAACGGGCTATGTGAAATAGAAACAAAGACCTGGAGCTTTCTTGATTCTATCAGCACTAATTCCTGGAAGGAAAATGTAAATAAAAGAACCAGCTTTCCCCTGGGTCCTCACTGTGTACTCTGCAGGGGGAGCCTTGCGTGTGTGTTTTGTTGGGGGAACAGACTGGGCTCCCATGGAAATAGGAATGGAAGCTTTTAGTCATTCTGTTTGAAGGCAGGCTGAGCAAAGTCACCTGCTCTTCCCAGGTCCCTCGTGTTTGTTCAGGCCTGAAAGAGGTCAGATCCAGGTGTTTGAAAGAATGGCAGGTCCTGACCTAGGGAACAAAGAAACCAGGTCTGCAGCCCCTGGAATGTTCTGCTCTCACCACATCTCTCACGCAGCCTTTGGTCAGCTTGCTGGGGCGGGGGGAAGAGGGCAGAGCAGCCAGCTCAGAATCTCCTTTCCCTGGGGAGGCTGCATCCCAGATGCCAGGTACCTGGCTCTGTGGATCCTGGCTCCGTCTTGTCACACTGTCACGCACAGGCCATTAGGGCTCCCACATAGGCTTCCTCTTGCCTAAGGGCTGGAGGAAAAACAATTTTACCATCCACCCGTCAGCCTTGCGTCTTTAAGTGTGTGCTGGCCTTAGAATGCCTTCCCTGGCAGCTCCAAGGCCATTGCCCGGCAGCGTCCCCAGGGCGGAGGAGTCTGGGCAGCGCCATGTGTAGCTTGGAGCAGCGCCTCCTTCTCCGTTGCAGGAATCCTCCACTGAGAAGCCTCAGATGTTCCTCGGCCCCTGCCAGGGCTTCAGGGGGACGAGGTCAGAGGTACAGAAGGGGACAGACAAGCAGGAACCTCCCCGGTGAGGGGCAGGATGGGAGGTCAGCGATGCACTGCCTGCCCTAAAATCAGGAAACTGCCCAGAGCCCTGAGTAGAGGCCTAAGTGCGGCCCCTCGGGAGGGGTTCCTGCCACTGCTCCAGGACAGTGGCTGCCTTGGCCCTGCATGCTCAGCTGGTCTGCTGTGGGTCAGCTCAAAGAGGACTCAAAAATACCGATGTCCCTGTCATGTGTTGATCTTGCTGAGAATGGTCAGCCCTCCCGACTTTGGACTTCTGAGTCAGGCGCCCAGTGTATCTACTCCAGCCCTTCCTTAAGTAGCTCTTGCATCTCCCGCAGCAGTCCCAGAGCAGGATCTAAGACCCAGAAAGAAAAAGGTCTCACCCAAGACTCAGAGCTTATGACAGAGACAGGGAGAGAATACGGCTTTTCTATCTCAGTTCAATGTTTCCTTCACCACGTGGCACTGTCTTTGGCATTGGAGAAAGAAATCCAACTTTAGCATTTACTCCATTTTAACTTTTACAAAATTGTGTTGCTATTAAAACTAAACTGAAGTTCTGGGGTCAGATAGAGCCAGATTCAGATTCTAGCTCTACCACTTTCCACCTGCCAGAGAATAAGTAACCCCAGGCAAATAACTTAACATCCTGTAGCTCAGGATTCCTTCTCTGAAATGGCACCTCTTTCAGAAGGTCGTGGGAAGACGAGCTGAGATAATGTATGGAAGGAACTCATCCTGGTGCCCAGCGAGCTGTGTTCGTTACTGCCTCTGTTAGGAAAAGTATTTTAATGCACATCTAAGGCAGTTATGATTAACATTTAAATTGGTGTTAATGGTAAAAGTCTGTTACCTGTATTAGGATTAATGAATTAGAAAAAGGCTTTTTTTTAATTTCACCAAAGCTATTTAAATTTTCACTTTGAAATTTTATTTTTGTTTGTAATTGACTTTTAATTATCTTAACAAGTTGTCAGGCAAACTCGCACTCAATTTCCATCAACTCCTTCATGTATCCACCCCTTCCTAAAACATTTACTGAACAGCTACAGTATCGGCTTATCATAGGTGTTCAGTAGATGCTTTTGGATGGATGGATGGATGGATGGATGGTCGGACGGTAAATGGGTAGATGGATGGTGGATGGATGGATGGATGGATGAATGGATGGATGGATGATTGATGGATGGATGGATGGATGGGTAGGTGAATGGGTGAATGGGTAGATGGATGGATGATGCTCGTATAACAAGTAACCGCCTTTGAAGTAACCACCCTTTGTTCAGACTGGATAGTTAGTGGTCTAGTTTCATGAAAACCCGTAGAGAGAGGCCCAGAGACTGGGAAAAAATGGTGAAGGGCCCCAAGGTCTCACTGGAGGTGAAGAGCAGGCACAGTGGAAATGAAAGAGGTGGAAGGGGAAGCCGTAGTTAAAGGCTGAAACGGGCAGTGTGAAATTCTAGCGTGGGAGTGGCTCCTGGTGACAGAAGTTTCAAGAAGCAGCCATGGAGAGGGTGTCCGAGGTGAGCAGGGGTCCTGGAGGTCCTTAACTCCAAGAAGGTCTAGAAACTCTGAGTGTAGATAATGGATGGGAGATTCACATAGCCTTTTATGCAATTTCAAGTTAGGATTAAATTGACCTGAATAAATGAGGTTTTACTTTAAATTTCATCGGATTGCCCTGTGGGAAGGTTCTCTTATGCAGAACTGAATTTGACGTGAAAGGGTAACAGTGCACTGAACAAAGGTCCTTATTTATAATTTTAATAATATTAAAATAATCGCCGTATTTTTTACCTCGGAATGGTGTTGCTTAAAGGTCAAATGTGTGTGTGTGACAGGGATAGGGAGAGAAAGGGGGATGTGCATCACATCGTTTTGTCGTCTGACCTTTCCAGCATTTTAGCTTCAGGCCAGTGGGGGAGCAACACTGGGAGTCTATATATCAAAATGTCACCAGCAACCAAAGACATTCTGTTCCCCCCTCCCCATCCAAATACTTGAAATTCACACCCTGAGCAAAAATTCACAGTAAATTTTGGCTTGGCGAGCATAGCATTGCAATGGTGCACTTAGGATTTTTTTTTTTAACCTTTTGTATTCAATGTACAAGGAGAAGAGGGCTGGATGGTGGGTCAGGAGACACAGCCAGCTCCCCACCCCCGCCCCCGTTAGCACTAGCTCTGTGACTCTGAAGAATAATTGTGGCAGCGTGACACGTGTTCAGCACTTTATCCTTTAAAAACCATCCCCAGCTTTTAATCCTCACAACAGCCCACCAAAGCTGGCCAGGCAGATATCGTGCCCATGGACAGACAGAAAGCTGAGGCACAGTAGAGAAGTGACATGACAGGTATTAAGACCCCTCGGTGGCAGTGGCAGAGCCTGGTCAAGCCCACAAGCCTCCTGACCTAAGTCCAGAACTCTGAGCACTGGACTGTAGCGAGACGTCCCCTCTCCGCTTCCGGCCAGTAACGTGAACCTGTCTCCAGACCCCCCCGCCCCCAGCAGCTCCGGGTCACTACGATTCTGGAAGGACCATGATAGGAGCAAATATTTGGCTGCTAACTGGCATTTCTACTATACCGGATAAGCCACACACAAAATCCCAAGGTTGAAAAATGTGTTCTGGGCCATTTCTGTGCTACTCACCCCCTCACAGCCTCCAGCCTCGGTAGACAGATGCTCCGAAGGCACAGGAAGCTCACCGCGGGTGTGCTCCACTCAGCTTTTCCAGCAGAGTCGTACCTCTTCCTTTCCACAGCCGGTCCCAAGCCAGTCCCAGGCCTGTAGTTCACACGGCTGGGAATGGCAGCCACTTCTCCCTACCCCGTGCCCAGGCACTTCATGCTCACTAGTCAGGGCATTTTTTTTTTTTTTTTTTTCTCAACGAGCATGACCTCAGATACTCTCGGTCACAAACTGACCCATATGATGAAATCTTTTTTCTGCCTGTGGCTTAAGTAATTTTCCTTTTCTTTGTCATTTTAGGGTCATACCCCTGGCATAGGGAAGTTCCCAGGCTAGGGGTCTAATCAGAGCTGTAGCTGCTGGCCTGTGCCACAGCCACTGCAATGCCAGATCCGAACCTCATCTGCGATCTACACCACAGTTCACGGCAATGCTGGATCTTTAACCCATTGAGTAAGGCCAGGGATTGAACCCACGTCCTTGTGGATACTAGTCAGGTTTCTTAACTGCTGAGCCACAACGGGAACTCCGGATTAAGTAATTTTTAATAATTCATATCACGCATTGCATCATTTGCTTCCTGAAAGACTCCACTGAGAGCCACAACACAACCAAAAAACCAGGATCCAGGAGTGAGAGTAGAGTCGGGGAAGGTGTGTGGAGAAAGCTCGGGTGGGGGAACATTGTCTGAAGGGCTAGAAGACGGCTCTCAGTGTCTGACACACCATGTTAACAGGAAACAAAGGTTACGAATCCCATCATTTTTTTAGGAGACACAGACTTTTTCCTGACCTTGAAATCTAGGAGGCAACTTTAGCATAGATTTTAAATTAGGCAACTCAAAGAGTTTAATGGGCTTTGTCTTCACCACCAAGGGGGTGTTTCTGAGTTCTCCAGACTGTCAGAATCAGAACCATCTGAAGTGTTCGCTAAAAATGCAGATTCCGGTACTGCATGGTGACCAGAGTTAATAATTAATACTGTGTCTTATACCTGAGGTTTCCTGAGATAGTAGATCTTTTTCTTTTTTTTTCTCCTTAGGGCTGTACCCACGGCATATGGAAGTTACCAGGCTAAGAGTCAAATCGGAGCTGCAGCTGCCAACCTACACCGCAGCCACAGCAACGCAGGATCCAAGCCATGTCTGCGACCTATACCGCAGCTCACAGCAACACCAGATCCTTAACCCACTGAGTGAGGCCAGGGATCGAACTTGTGTCTTCATGGGTACTAGTCAGATTTGTTTGCACTGAGCCACGATGGGAACTCTGAGACAGTAGACCTTGAGCGTCCTCTCCACTCAAAAAAAAAAAAAAAAAAAAAAAAAGGTAACAATGTGAGGTGATGGATGTATCAATTAGCTTGATTGTGGTCATCATTTCAAATGGATACACTGTCAAAACACCATATTGTGTTCCTTAAAGAGATGCGATTTTTATCTGTCAGTACAGATTCCTGAGCCCCACCCCAAACTCAGGTGAGACTGTCTGGGTCCTGGGGGGGGCTGGTGATCTGCATTTTAGACCACTCGGCCACGCCACCTGCGCGTGGCATGCATTTTGAATGAGGTCACCAGCTGATCCTCTCCACCTGCACATGGAGAATACCCTCACTGAGGTGTTAGTAGATGACAGTGGCTTCGTGCAGTGGCCTTTCCCAGCCCTCCCTGTGTCTCATCAGGAAACATTGCCTGAACCCAAAAGAGTGTCTGGTGGAGGGTCTCTAGGCTTCAGGATCCACCAAGGGAGGTACCCGGAGGCTGCAGAGTCTCCCCACGCCTGCAGGGTGGAGAGGCCGAGCTCCCTGTACGCTCTTGGGTTCGGAGTGAGTGAGCTTCCTGCTGCGATTTCAGATAGCCACAGGCCCCACCTCAGCATCTTCCAACACCTCCCTGGGGTCTGCCATCCAGAGCCCATGGGAGCCAGCAGCCCACAGTAGAGGCAACGATATGCGCTCAGCTGAGCACCAGGCTCCAGGCCCTTACTCTCTGCCTTGCCTATCCTCATCCTTAATGGGGCTGCCGAGCGGGGGGCCCAGGAGCCAGCCAGCCGCCACACCCCACGCCCCTTGGTCTGCACCTCTGCACTCCCCAGTTCAGGCTGGGACCTGCCAGGGCGCAGCCTGGAGAGGCAGTCACGTACCCTTCCTTCTCCCTCCACACAGGTTCGGAATAAATTGCCTCATCCAGTTTGAAGACTTTGCCAACGCCAATGCCTTCCGCCTTCTCAACAAATACCGCAACAAGTACTGCATGTTCAATGATGACATCCAAGGTAGGTTTCCAGCCCGGCTGACACCGCTGCCCGGGACTGCCGCCTTCTCACTGGGCTCGCCTGGATGCCGAGGTGGGGCGGGGCCACCTCCTAGCCAGTGTGCTGCCAGAGGCTCTGGAAGAAAGAGCAGTAAATCCACATTCGACTCCCACTTGGCTAAAAGGTCTGGAACACATCTGTAGCTTTGCTCAGCCGTGGTTTCTTCAGCTATAAAATGGAGATCATCACTGCTCCAAAGGAGAGTAAGAGTTATGTGGTTAAATATACGAAAGAGGAGTTCCCGTTGTGGTGCAGGAGAAACAAATCTGACTAGTATCCATGAGAATGGGAGTTTGATCCCTGGCCTTGCTCAGTGGGTTAAGGATCCGGCATTGCCATGAGTTGTGGTGTAGGTCACAGAAGTGGCTCAAATCCCACATTGCTGTGGCTGTGGTGAAGGCTGACAGCTGCAACTCCCATTCGAACGCTAGCCTGGGAACCTCCGTATGCCGTGGGTGTGACCCTAAAAAGCAGTGTGTGTGTGTGTGTGTGTGTGTGTGTGTGTGTGTGTGTGTGTGTGTATACACATATATATGAAGTGTTAAACAGTGCTGCGATTTAGTAGCTGGTTGAACATGGGCAGATTACATCTCTGAGCCACAGTTTCATCATCTGTTCTTTGGGGATGATAATAACTTCCTTGGAAGATTATTGTGCAAATCGAAAGAGCTAGTATTTGGAAAGTACCAGCACATAGGACTCATCAGACCACAGCATCGGTCCTCAGGAAAGTGGCCTTCCCCAGCTATTGTAACACGCTGTCGGATTTTCCAAATGCAAGATGTGTCACTGTCAGGGCATCAGTTCTCTCAGCTTGGCTGGAATGAGTGTTGC
This sequence comes from Catagonus wagneri, assembly GCA_004024745.2. Classification (NCBI taxonomy): domain Eukaryota; kingdom Metazoa; phylum Chordata; class Mammalia; order Artiodactyla; family Tayassuidae; genus Catagonus; species Catagonus wagneri. The sequence goes on from PVHT020000036.1 coordinate 628,129, forward strand.
TCACCACAAGAACCCCAAAGACACCGGTAGCAGGACCTCAGAACACTCTAGAAGCCCAGGGGAAGTATCTCCTAGTTCAGGGTCAAGTTGGTTCCCTGCTGCTGCGGAGATGCCAGAATGTGACCCTGGAGTAGGAAGGGTGCCCCCCCCCCCAGTGATTATCTCACCCGACCCGACCCAGTTCTCAGTAAGGAGCATTGCCAGCCATTCCTAGTATTTTTAAATCCCCAGGCAAACCTTAGTGACATGCAGATTAGGATTTGGTGAGTAAAGTTTGTCAAGCAAGATCTTTTCAAACCAAGGATCCATGTCAGGTAAAAAGAACAAGTTGGTAGGGAGACAGGTATTGGCCTTAAGAGTTAAAGGTTGGCCAACATTTTGCAGGCCAAGCCCGAGAGGTCATTACCTGTCATCTGGTGAGTTAAATAGACCTAAGAGGATTCAAGCCCAGGTAAAAACTGCTAAGGTTTAGCTCTGAGTACTTATTACCCATGGGGCACGGTTCCGAGCACTTTAAATGTTAATCCTACCAGGTGTTAACAGATACTGACAGAAAGGGAAAGCGGGGGCATGATGACCCCCAGCCTGTCAGCATCCCATCCCCCTGGTCTGGGACAGGCACTGGCCTCCGCGGGAGCAGTGCGGTGCTCTGCAGACGGGGGAGAGCAGCGGTCACCTCGCCGCCAGTCCGGCAGGCGGGGGGGGGGGGGGTTCCTGCCGCCCTGGGGGAAACAGCTGCAGCCGGCCGCTGACCTGGCTCCCTGGTCGTGGCACTCACCCGTGAGTCAGCAGCCGGACAGCCACCCCCTGAGCCCACGGGCTGCCAAGGCCACAGGTGGAAGCGGAAAACGAGTCCGCGTGGGCGGCACACCTGGCGGTGTGCCGACCGCAGATTTGCAGACACACACACAGCCTCGTGTGTGTACATCCTCAGAAACACACACACCACGGGCACACAGTCAGGCCCCAGCCCATCCACCACCACCAGCCCCCCACCGCTGCCAGACACACCTGTGACATGCAGCTGTGGGTATCACCCCCTCTGGGTGAGAAAGTTCACACCCGCTTACTGACTGGCCAGAGCTTCGGGGGACCAGCTACCCGTGCCCCACCCCCTCCAACCTTCCTCCGCCCTCATAGCCACCCTTAATTTTACTCCGCTGACCTCCTTCTGGGTCGGCCCCCTCTGCATGTGAAAGTTCTGCTCCTCAGCCTGGGGTGCCCTTCCTCCATCATCTTTGGTTCAGTAACGCTTCCTTGCCCTCCAAGACCCAGCTCAAGGGTCTCCTGTTCCTGGAGAAGGGACAGCCTGATTTGGGCGCGTACCAGGTAGCCCCGCGGCCTCCTGTGTGCCCTTTGGTCAGTTTTCTTACCACACTGTGCCCCAGATGCCTGCAGTGAGTTATCGGTCTCTCCAGACTTCTCTCTCTACCGCATCCTGCATCTGCTCCCTCCCTTCCACAGGTGCTGATCCCAAGGGCACTTGGTGACAACATCCTGAACACACCACATGTCTCAGAATCTGCTTCCCGGGGAACCCAAGCTGAGCCACGTCATCCACAGACATAGAACTTCAGGCCTGAAAAGTGTTCTCCATCCATGCTGTCACCTAGTTTCCAGCCATTACCACCTCCACCCGTGGCAAGGATGCACATTGCTGTCCATGTCACTGAGGAGGGAACTGAAGTTCAAGGCTTAAGTTTATACCAGGCCAGGCATAAAGCTGGGGCTAGAACCTAGTCATTTCTGACTCAGGATTCTCCACTCTGTGATGTCAGGCTTCCTGTGCTCCAGCATGGCTGAGGCAGTACTGTGTCTCCTTGAATTCCAGGCCCCACATAAGTGTGGGTGCCACTGCTCCCCTCACCTCCTGTCTCCTCTTTTAACTCCCCTAGTTCACAGACCCCAAGATGAGGCCCAGTGGGAGGGAGGGGCTCGTCCACAGTCACCAGCTTCTTAGTGATGGGTCCAGGACCAGAAAGAAGCCTCAGGCAATTAGAAGATGAATGAGGAATTCTGTGACCGATGAAGCGACGTGGAAGATTAAGCTCATGCTGGAATTGACCCCCTCTACCTCTAAATACAAAGTAAAGAGAAATAGAAAAAGAAACATGAAGCTACATAGCCATGCTCAAACATAGATGGAATTCTCCTTGTGGCTCAGTGGGTTAAGAACCCGACTAGTGTTCAGGAGGATGCGGGTTCGATCCCTGGACTCACTCAGTGGGTTAAGGATCCGGCATTGCTGTGAGCTGTGGCGTGGATCGCAGACGCAGCTCGGGTCCCATGTTGCTGTGGTGTAGGCCAGCTGCTACAGTTCAGATTCGACCCCTAGCCTGGGAACCTCCATATGGTGTGGGTGCGGGCCTAAAATAGCAAAAAAAGGAAAAAAGATTCAGCATTCCCATGCGCTTCGCTGTAGGTTGCAGACACAGCTTGGACCTGGCATTGCTGTGGCTGTGGTGTGGGCTAGCAGCTGCAGCTCCGATTCGACCCCCTAGCCTGGATACTTCCATATGCCTCGTGTGTTGCTATATATATATATATATATGTACATATATATAAAGGGACACCTTCATGCACAGAATCAGAAAGTGTTGGCATAAAGGAGGGAGGGGAGGAGGAATCACAGCAGTGAAAGGACATAAAACCATGCCACATGTGATAGGCCAGGCCCATCCCAGTGGACCCATGGTCAGAATCTTCTGGAACCCCACAACAGCAGGGGCTGGGACTAGGCTGCCCACATGAAATGGACACCAGCCTCACGCCTTCAGTGGAACAAGGAAAGATATAAGTGAAGGCCACCAGACCAGCCTGAGCTTTGTGAGGGCAGGCCCATGCCTGGAGCTGAGCTGGAGCTGGGCCACGTGATTTGAACTGTTCCCCAGCCCGTCCTGCTGCTCCACAGTCCTGGGTGTCACCAGCCCCCCACTGACCACAGTGTGGGGGCTATGGATGGTATAGTGTGGGGAGGGGGGCCTCAGCCACCCCAGGCTGCTTCTGAGCGATCAAGGCTGCCTGGGGCACTGGCTTGTCGCTGACGGCTTCTTTAGGAATTCTGGAAAAGGCAGAGGCCCAGGTGACCTCTGTTGGTTCAGCTGGGATCAGAGAAACATCCCTGCTCTATGGGAGGCAAGAAAGATCTGGAAGGGGAACAGCCGTTGGAATGGTGGTATTGGAGGACAGGCCAGCTGTGTCCTCCAGGAAGCCAGGTCCAGGACGCTGCCGGCCTGGTGAGCGCAGGCCCCCAGCCTCCACTGCTGCTGCCCACGTGGTAGCCAGGACAGGAAAGCCCAGCTGGCTTGTCAGCCCCGGGGCGTCCTGCCACCCGACAGCCCTCCCTGGATCTGTGCTGCCCCAAGTCCTGCCCCACTGCTGTCAGCCCACGGCCCGTCGGGGCACCTGTGTGCTGTGTCAGACCATCGTCACCCCTCACGCTCTCCAGTTATCATTTGTGAGTCAGACGTGGGACTGAGACACGCCTGGGTCTGAATCCCCACTTTTTGGCTTCAGGGCTTTGACCGAGGGGCTTAAATCCTCACAGCCTTCTTTTCTTTATCTGTGAAATGGATGTGGTAGTGTCCCCAGCTGTGAATGATACTCGGCCAGTACTGCTAGAAAGACCAGGATGCTCCCCCACCCCCACCCCGCCCAGGACACTTTTCTAAGGCCAGCAGCAGTTCTGGCGGGATGCAGCGTACGCCCGGTCATTAAATGTTTCCGTCATCACCCCTGTTTATGGCACCAGGTGGTTGTAAGGGCTTTAGTGACATATAGGCAGGGACAGGCATGTGACCGTGCTTAGTCTGGTGCCAATACTGATACCTGGGGAGCACAGGAGGTGTCAGTACAGAGGGATGGGAGGGAGGAAAGGCTGAGACAAACCAGAGAGGCTTTGGTGGAGGTGAGGAGAGGGACCCGTGTGAACCAAGGACTGGGGGGGCCTGCGGAGGGAGGCAGGGCCCCACCTCCCCTCTCTCCACTTTTCACATGGCCCCTATTCTTCCACGTGGCCCCTATTCTCCCAGCCCACTGAATTTCTTAGTTCTGTGAATTTGCCGCTAGCTCTGCAATTCTGCATGTGCCGGCCCCTCTGCCTCAAACTCTCTCCTGCTGTTGGCTGATTTCTCTTTGTCCTTAAGGACTCAAGCCTTGCCTCCCCCAGGACACCTCACCCAGGGCCAATCCTGGTCCACAGCCCCCAAGAGGATCCCGCCCTTCTCCAGGACGTGGGAGTGACATTGGGTGGTGGTCGCCCGCTTTGCAGAATCACGGTGGGAAAGGGGCAGATGGAGAGGAATGGCCCAGCTCCAAAATCTTTGTCAAGCTGGACTGTCCTGTTTACCAGACCCCAGGGGCTCTTTCCAGCTGTCGGGGGTCTGCTTCCCCTCCCCTACCCCACACACTGAGCAGCCGGTCTGGAGTATCCGTTCTCTCTCCCCTGCAGTGAGACTTCCCCTGGTCTCTTCAACCTCATCTCTCCCCAGTCCCCAAAACCTTCCTTTTTCACTTAGTCCTGTGCTCTGAGACAGTTCTTCACTTTCGGGACTGTCCCACCCCTGAGTTTCCCAGGGTTCTCTTTATGCATCTAATCCTGGCTCTTCCGAGACCACCCCCTCAGCCTGTTGCATCAGTGAAATCCCCAAAGAAGCCAGGAAGACAGTAATTACTCCGTCTGTTTTCTTCCAAATTGTGGCAAAATAGGCCTAACCCTGCCTTCTTCAGGGGCCAGAAACTGCCTTCTTGAGAGTCCATAAGCTCCAGAAAATTCCCCTCATAACACAGAAATAGGGTTGAAGTCATCTAGAAGGCCTTTGCTTGGCCTCCAGTAAGGGGAACTGGAATTTTCTGAACATCGAGGCTATTAACCCCTGTGCACAAGACTGTTGTATTCATCCTCATAAACCTAAGGCCTCAATGTCCGTATACCCAGTAGAGCCCCAGAACATTCTTAGCACATGCTCGTGAACAAGTGAGCATAGCTGGCTGCTGTGCGAAGGCAGTTCTGCAGATTGTGAAAGTGGGCCCAGCCTTATACCAAAGGACACCCACAGCCCCCAGCCGCCGAAGTCATCTCGGCCAGGCCCTGGCTGAGCCTAATTCCTGTCCTTCTTACCTTTTAAGACAACAGCCCTGTCTCACCTGAGAAAGAGCTAGCTTTTCCCTTTTCGCTGATAATCTGTGGCTCAAAATGGAAACTCCTTTAACTTTGTCAAATGTGACTCTTAAAAGCAGAATAGAATCTACATTTTCAGCGTGTCCTTTTGTGCTATTTCCTGAGCCTACAACCTCTGGTAGTCAGTTGGCAGGAAAGGCAACTGTGGAAAGCTCCTTCTGAAAAGGAAAATTTGTTTTTCTTTCATCATGGATGAGGAACAAGCAGTTATGCTTCCAGCAGCCGGTGGGCACAGGCCATGTTGTAACACACCCCGGACCCCCGGCCGCTCCAGGTGGTACCTTCGGAAAGCTAAGCGGCTTCCTTCCCGTTGGGTTTTAAATCCCTAGTCTATTACCCAAGACCCTCCTCCTCCAAATGCAAGGTAATGATGGAGGTAATCTGTTTGCCAAGCTTTGTAATGTGTGATTTAAAAATTGGTCTTTTCCCCCCTTGAGTTCTGGACTGTGCTTCCGATACCTTGCCACTTCGGAGTATGCTCTCAGAGGAAGACCCTCAAAAGGAGAAGGAGATGTAGCCAGTGAGTGTGGGCTCCCAGAAGCCAAGAGCTGAACTTCCCAAAGGAGAGAATGAACACAGTATCAAATGCTGCTGAGAGGTCTGCAAGAGGGAGCCAAGGCCTGACCACTGGCCCTGGGGACAGTCACTGGATGGGAATGGGTTTCAGGGAGACCAAGAAGAAAGGAAACAGGTACTGAGTATATTCAGCTCTTTAGAAGAATTTCGCTATAAAGGGAAGTAAGAAACAGAGTGGGAATGACAATGAGTCAAGAGGAGGCTTTTTATGGGTGGGAACTTTTATGACATGTTTGTATACTGATGGCAGTGATACAAGAAAGGGAGCAGGTGAGGAGGCAGGAAAAAAAGGAGAGAGAATTACAAAGCAGATTCCTTGAGTAGGTAAACATGACAGGGCCCAGCACACACCTGGAGGTGGCCTTAGCTAAGAGCGAGGACCATCTATTCATGTAATAGGAGGAAAGGCAAGGCATACGGATTGGGGGCAGAGGTTCTGTAGACTTGATGCTGAGAGAATTTTCTTCTCTCCTGGTCATTTCTTTTTTCTTTGAACTTCACTTTCCACTTCTGAGTGGGAAGAAAAAATGGGAGCTTAGATAGTAGCTGTTTCCTAGAGTTGCTGTGAAGGGTACATGAGCAAGTACATGCAGGCAAGCGTCTACGTAGCCAGAGCCAAGGTTACAGTGAGAGCAATCAGTAAGCGGCAGGTGCTGTTGTATCCTTTTGAAATTTTCACCTCTTTCCCATCATATTTCCCATTCTTTGGTGTTTCCCACCACTTCGAGAGTCATAGTGAAACAGTTACATCCACTGGCCTCCCATCTCCACTATCGCCCGCCCCTCAGCTCTCCCCCAGGGAAACCCCATAACGCCACACCTACTGCCTTCAACTCCAGAGTCAGGAAAGGCTGCTTGAGCTGCATAGACACGGAAGGGATGGAAACAGCACCCCAGGTTTACCTGCTTTTCTTCCAACTTGGTGACTGACGGGGCAAGCCTCTGCCTCTCTCTGGCCTCTTTCCCCATCTTTACGAATGTTGGATGTCATGCTCTTTATCCAGCAGTGGATTTCTGCAAATAAGCTGTTATTCAGCCTGCAGGTTCTAACCACAAAAGATACTTGACATCCAAGAAGGAAAGGACCCAAGAATGCAGTGACTTGGGCAGGTGGGGCGGTAGGGGTGGGGGTGGGGGTTCATTGATAAAATGTCTTTGGCGCCACCTGGTGTCCACCTCGTATTCCTGCAGGAGGCAGGAGGCAGGAGGCGGTCCCAAAATAGAATCAGATGAGCAGAAAACTTGCTCTGCCTCCAGTGGAAAACTGGAAATAGAAAGTGGAAAGTTCACTCCTACTCACACCCTGTAACCATTAGTATTTTGTAGCTCCTTCCAGATTCCCTGTGTATATTTGTTACAGTTAGAATTGTGATATGTAGACTGTTTAATGTTCTCTTCCTTCCACCCAGCTCAGTGAAGCATAGTTTAGGGCTTAAGAGCACAAGCCCTAGAGCTGGATTCCCTGCTTTCAAAGCCTAGCTCTGTTGTGTGATTTTGGACAATTCAGCAAAACTGCTCCGTACCATATTTTTCCAGTCGGTAATATGGGGATGATGGTAAGATTAAATAAATTAGTTTATATCAAGACATAAAGCACTTAGAACAACATCTGATGTTAGTTACTAACTTCATAGCATTTTCTATGTTGCTACGTCATCTTCATAATGAACTTTTTTTTTTTCAGTGCCACACCTGGAGTATATGGAGGTTCCCATGCTAGGAGTCGAGTCAGAGCTGTAGCTGCTGGCCTACACCACAGCCATAGCAATGCTGGATTCAAGCCACATCTGGGACTTACCCCACAGCTCATGGCAATGCTGTTTCCTTAACCCACTGAGCAAGGTCAGGGATCAAACATGTATCCTCTCACATGCTACTCAGATTCGTTTCTGCCGAACCACGACAGGAACACTTATAATGAACATTTTTAATGGCTGAGATATTCTACTGAGTGCACTAGCTAATTTACTTAACCATTACTCTTTTGTTATGTTTGTTATTTCCAGTCATTCTATGTTATAAATAATACTGTCATAAATATCCTACAAAATACCTTTTGGATTTTTTCATATATGGATTCCTAGAAATAGAAACATGAGGTCAAAGGGCAAAAACATTTTGTGCCCTTGGTCTGTATTGGGAAATAGTTTTCCAAAAAGGGAAATGGAATGTGTGCTGGAAGTTTTCCCTTTTCACTGTCCGCTCACCAGCCATAGCTAATATCGATTTCTTTCATTTGCAGTTTTAACAAGCCATAAACAGCTGGGTTGCTTTAACAGAAAATTTGACATAGAGAATAGTGAATTATGCATTAAAGAACTGAAAAGCCAAAAAAGAAACACCAAGGATCTGCTCCCACCCCCTGAGGCTGGAGGAAGACAGGAAGGCCCAGGTGACAGCAGGCTAGCATTCATAACTCTTCTGCAGGACACTAGAAGGCTAGTTCTCTAAGAGATGGATAAATTGCAAACTGGATTCAACCGATACTTCTAGAACAAAATGCTGCTGTAAGGGTGAAAAACCAAGGCTATCGAGTAGCCAAATTTAGCAAAAACAAAATGTAAATGATCAGTTAAATTTGAATTTCAGACAAATAACTGTTTTAGAATATTTATACTAATATTGCATGGAACCACACTAAAAAATTTATTAGATGTTTATTTAAAATTCAAATTTAACTTAGTAGCCCACATTTTACCCACAAGTCTTACAAGGCAGGGATGATGCTCAAAAATGCGCTTTCCTCCCTTGTCTAGCCTTTCACTTGCCCTCTGGCGCCCCCTATTGGCAGAATCCACCATATTGGCCAGTTGGTAAAGCTAGAAAGCGGTTTGCCATCAAAGGTGTTACCCAATAATTGATGAAATCCACCCTTTTGGCTGTTCAGCATCCATCCACACCATTCTACACATTGGTATTTTTAGACAACAACGAAATCAACTCTCACAAAACACCTAATAGAATGCAGCTATCTTTCCAACAAATGAAGACATTTTCATCTTCTCCCTGAAACGGGAAGAGACCAAGTCTCTACAGTTATTTTATTTGCCAGCTAAAAAATTCACCTGCCACCTGGTTCTTCAAGAATGAAGTCACTAGCCACTGCAGTCACCGACCTTCAACACACCCTGAAAGGAGCTCAGGGTAGGGATCAGAAATGAGGCACTCTGTGCTCTGGGGGAAAAAAAAAACAAAAAAAACAAATGGCAGAATAGGGGCTTTCAGACAGTTAGACATTTTCAGGAGAAGATTTTATGAACCCAGTATCTTGCATCTTCTCATATCTAGAAAAGCACTGAAATCATTTACAGAGACTTATGCTCCCCATAACTGGCAGCAAGCTTTTGCCAAAATGTGTGCTCGATGGTGCATAATCCCTTCACAAATATCACATATACACTGACCTCCCCCACCCTCCTTTTTTTTTCTTTTCTTTTTAGGGCCGCACCTGGGGCATGTGGAGGTTCCTAGGCTAGAGGTCAAATCCAAACTGTAGCCGCTGGCCTGCACCACAGCCACAACAACACCAGATCCGAGCCGCATCTGCGACCTACACCACAGCTCCCAGCAACTCCGAATCGCAAATTCTCCAAGTGCTATATTAGGTAAAACAGTGAGGTGAGCCTTTCTCACTTCAACCCCTTGATTTCCAGATCATTCTGGAAAGAGCCTGGCTGTGGGAGAAAGAGCACAGAATATCGTTTGCTAAGTCAAAGCATGCATTGCATCCTCTAAGACAGAATCTCACCATCTCCATAGGGTGTTATGTCAAGTAAGTCTTAAGTAAGTCTTCAGTAGCCCCTCCTACTGATCAGTTCGGTCATCAGCTCCTGGATGGTTGATTACATGTTAAGACCACTGAGTTCCATGGGCGTGAGTCTATTGCTGCATTTCTATTACGGTAAAATGAATTCCTTGATGAGAACCCTTGTTGTCTGGACTGTATCAGGATGGTGACTCGGCATTCCAAACATGTACAGATGATGGCATTGGCAGAGCATTATAGACAGGAAAAGGCAGTTCATATCCAGAATATATGTTTATTCTAGTGCGGACAGATCGCTTTCCTGTCTGTAACTGAATGAGTCCTGTTTAATCATCTTCTTGCCAGATGGGTAGTCCTCCAATTGAATCATATCAAGAGCCCAGTATTGATCTTTGCCATTGGCAGGTCAGTCGTTCAGCAGTAGCAGTAACAGGGAGCCTTGGGGAGAGGAAGTCCATGCATAGATTAGACTCCATTCTTGCCACCGAGGCTACCCTGCACATAAACTCACGGAGCAAACCCTAGATGGCTTGGGGAAAATGCTGAATGACATGCATAGGACATGATATTTTGTCCTCCTGATTATTGAGAACCTGGTCTCATTATGCCCTTTGATGAGATTTCACATGGGGCACAGATACCTTCATACTCTACCTATTCTGAGAACTCCATCCATACACCCTTCCCCAGACTTCCTCATCACTAGTCTTACTATTTCATTCTTTCTAAGTCCCTAGCCATCCAACTAAACCATCAGCAACTGCCCATGAATCAGTGTAGGTCAAGCTCTCTCTTGGACCAAAATGGACAACCACATTTATAACTGGAGAGTGTGCCCACTGAGAAGATTAACTTTGCCATTTCCCTTCAGGGCTACCTGTCATTGGAGCTATGAAGCTGCAACCATACGCTTCTAGTGGATGCCACCATATTATTAAGAATAATCTGAAAACCAAGCCCAAGCATTTTCCTCCTTGGTCAGCTGGTCATGAGGAATTCCTAGATAGGTGTGGATTGAGGGAGAGGAGGAATAGGTGTCAAATGAGTCTGAGCCAGTTGCTCATCAACTTATATCTTATATTGAACTTCAGACACGTTCAAACTGGCTGATGGTGGTTATGGCACCTCCAACTTTATACTTGCTGGATAAGACAGGTAGCTCAGGTCACATGGTCACCTAATGTTTCATGGTTAGTTTGCAGCCTCATTTTTAATATGTTTTATCCATTCACCCCTTAAGCCATTTTGTGAAGCTCACACTTCTTCTGGGCTTCCATTATATTTGTCCTTGCTATTTCATTTATGAATGATGCTAGTAGCAGCATCTCATCCTCTGATCCACTCTTCCAGGGTCAGGTAACAATCCAGGAGCAGTTTCTCAAAATAATAGTTATCTGCAAAAGAGTGCATGGAGAGTATCAGGCAAAAGAGAGTTACTTGACAACCTGCATGCCTGCAGACTTGACCTCTGAAAGGGCTCAGGAAAGTTGTTATTTTTGCCAGAGGTTATATGGGTGGGTAACTCTGCCAAAGGCCCTCCCTTGAGAGTGGGATCCAGCGGCTAGAAGTTGATCTCAGTCCACTCTATTGCAGGCACAGCCTCCGTTGCCGTGGCAGGGGTCCTGGCTGCTCTGAGAATCACCAAGAACAAGCTCTCCAACCACGTGTTTGTTTTCCAAGGTGCCGGTGAGGTAGGTGCCATCAGGGGCTGTACAGTGTTGTTCCAGGAGGAAGACGAGAATGGGTGGAGGAGCCTCAGGAAGGGGAGGTGTTCTGGGCTTCGGAGGAAACAGCACAGATGCACTGTGGTCAATGCAGCTGCCTGGGTGTCTTGAGGCAAGGACATACCTGGGCTCCTGGGAGTAGCAGGGGAAGAAGGGAGGGTCTGGGTGAAGCACCTAATAAAAGCTGAGCAGCTTTGGCCTTTTGTCTAAATACCCACCTCGCAGGCAGCCATGGGCATCGCCCACCTCCTTGTCATGGCCCTAGAGAAAGAAGGTGTACCCAAGGCAGAGGCCACAAGGAAGATCTGGATGGTGGACTCCAAGGGGCTCATTGTCAAGGTACTGTCCGTCTGTAGACCTGGAGGTTCCTTGTCTTCTACAGCTCTTGGAACTGGCCTGGAAGAGCTCTCCAAGGCGCAACCTAATAAGAACAAAGGGTTCAATCCCTGGCATAACTCAGTGGGTTAAGGATCTGGCATTGCCGTGAGCTGTGGTGTAGGTCGCAGAAGCGGCTCGGATACCGCCTTGCTGTGTCTGTGGCGTAGGCCGGCAGCTGTAGCTCCAATTTCACCCCTAGCCTGGGAACCTCCATATGCCCCAGGTGCAGCCCTAAAAAGAAAAAAGAAAAAGAACTGTTGACCAGCCTGCCACCCACTGGCTCCTATTTGAAGAAATGGAAGGAATCTGGAGCTCACTGGAAGCAGCCAGCCATTGCACGCCTGTCCTGGAGCCCAGCTTATTATTTCTAGGGAGGTTAATGGCTCTTGTCAGATACATTCAAATAAACTCCCTGACCCTGGGTGACTCGGGCCCCCATCCCTTAACTGGACCTGTGTGATATATGTTTTGGGGCCAAGAGTCTTAGTCAGACTCAGGTGTTTCCTCAGAACCTTTCTCTCCTGGCTCTGGAAGCCATGACCCTGGCAGCCCAAGGAAAGGCTTTATGAATTCTCCATCTGTGGTTAGGATTAAAAGAACACACACACACACACACACACTTAAAATCTTTAGGTTCCATTTTAGGTTCTGATCAAGAGGCTGGGCCCCAAGGCTTCTAGTAGCTGAGGCCAGAGCACAGGCTCTGCAGGAAATGCTCTCTGAGTCTCCAGATGCATCCATGTCCCGCCCAAGGGTCCCCCACCCCACCCCCACAGCTGCATTGTGTTCTTCCTTTCCCTGCAGGGGAGGAGCCACCTGAACCATGAGAAGGAGATGTTTGCCCAGGACCATCCTGAAGTGAGCTCCCTCGAGGAGGTGGTGAGGCTGGTGAAGCCCACGGCCATCATAGGTAGGAGGAGAGGGCGGCCCGCTGCCCAGCTGGCTAACCCTCTTGGCTTTTAGGTGGAGACTGAGGCTCAGCAAGGAGGCATAAGCAGCCGTGGAAACACAGCTCTTTCCCTTCTCGTCCAATTCGTAGCTACGAACTTCTGTTGAGTTGTTACTGCATGAAAACCATAGAACTTGGAAGTTCCCTTGTGATGCAGCAGGTTAAGGATCTGGTGTTGCCACAGCTGTTGTGCAGGTTCAGTCCCTGGCCCGGGAACTTTTATGTGCCGCGGGCGCAGCCAAAAACAATAATTTTAAAAAATGAGTTCCTGACATGGCTCAGCAGGTTAAGAACCCAACGCAGTGTCTGTGAGGATGCGGGTTCGATCACTGGCCTTGCTCAGTGAGTTAAGGATCTGACATAACCACCAGCTGCAGCAGAGGTCACAGATGTGGCTCAGATCTGGCATTGCTGTGGCTGTGGCACAGGCCAGCAGTTGCAGCTCTGATTTGACCCCTAGCCTGGAATTTCCATATGCTGCAGGTACAGCCCTAAAAAGATAGGTAGACAGACAGACAGATAGATAGATAGTGAAAACCATGGATCTAAGGCACCAAACTGGGCTTCGTGACGCAGAATCATACAGTGAGCTGGAAAAGCTCAGACTGGTCTCTTTAACCAGGATGAAATGAGCTTCCTCCCCCAAGGAGGGGACTCTGGCATCACACCCTGTCCTGGGGGGCAGCCCCCTCTAAAGGACGGTGGCCTGGGACATTTTTGCAGGTACATCTTAACTGGGCAGGGACTGAAGTGGACCAGTGTTCCCTCAGTACTGAGCAGGGGGTCTCTGCCAGCTCAAGCAGGAAGGCCCTCTCCTCTTCCCCTCCCTGTGTCCCCAGGACTGCCGAGCCCTCTGTGTCATACCTAGTCCCCACTCCCCCAGCACCAGGAGAGGAGCGGGGTGTATGAGGAGTAGCCATCCCCACCACCCCCCTTTTCCCTGTAGGTGTTGCTGCCATCGCAGGAGCCTTCACGGAGCAGATTCTGAGGGACATGGCCTCCTTCCACGAGCGCCCTATCATCTTTGCCCTGAGCAACCCCACCAGCAAGGCCGAGTGCACGGCTGAGAAGTGCTACCGGGTCACTGAGGTCAGCGGGGAGTCCTTCCTTCCCCAGGCTGAGAGGACATAGTCACATTAACTTTGAGTAGCCCTGCGAGGGTGAAACACAAAACCCCACATCCCTGATAAGGCCGCTGAGTTTCAGAAAGATGAAGCCGCTTGTGCAGGGTCACAGAGCTCGAAAGGAGTGGAGCCGGCCCTCAAACCCAGGTCTGGCTCCAAAGCCTGGGCTCTTTCTTCAGAGTTCTCCTTACAGCCCTGGCCTGAACCCAAGGACTTGGAGACTCTAGGCCGTTTGCATACCTGTCGCGTCCTGGGTTGGCACTCTTGGGAGGTGACAGTTAAAAAGATGCACCTTCCCCTTTCAGCAGTTTCTTGGCTGCCAGGTGTCAGTGGGAGCTAAACTTTCTGGTTCAGTGAACAGGTGTGCTTTCGGCACCTGCAGTGTGCTCGGCACGGGGCTGAGCATTTAGGAGAAGATGAAGGGTTCAGCATTTGGGAGGTAAGACTAGACCACCGTGACTTCAGAAACCTATCTCCAGTCTCCGTCTCTGGTTTTCTTCCTGCCCCCAGGGCCGAGGGATCTTTGCTAGTGGAAGTCCTTTTAAAAGTGTGACTCTGGAAGATGGCAGGACCTTCATTCCTGGGCAGGGAAACAACGCCTATGTGTTCCCCGGAGTGGCTCTGGGCGTCATCGCTGGCGGGATCCGGCACATCCCAGACGAGATCTTCCTCCTGACAGCAGAGGTACCACTGTCCCTGCTCCCCCCGTGCTCCCAGGAGGGCTGTGAGCCCACCAGGCCCTCCCCCAGCCCCCAGAGATTCATCCTCTTGTCTCTTACCTACCTGCCCTTACCCCAGGCAGTGGTTCCCCAAAGTTCTTGAACCTCAGTCTCTTCCCAAGGTCACCTGGAGGCTTGAATTTCTCTGCAAACACACGCAGGGTTTTTGAGGTGTGGGGGCACTAAGGAATAGTCAGCGTGAGGGCTTGTGGACAGGAGGCACTGGTGGTGAGGGAACACAGCTTGAGGCAAAGCCAGATCCTTTAACACACTGAGTGAGGCCAGGGATCGAACCCACATCCTCATGGATGCTAGTTGGGTTCTTAACCTGCTGAGCCACGACAGGAACTCCTGAAAAGTGTGCTTTTAAATTATGATAATTTAAGTTGAATCTGATTTTTCTATGGGAAAAGTATTAAGTTTTAGAAGGTTTAGATGCACAATCTCATTTCACCTTGACAAGCCCATAAAATATAGTGATGATCCCATGTTTCAGACAAGGAAAGTGAGGCACAGAGAGTTGAAGTGACTTGCTCAAGGTCACCCAGCCTGGGAGTGATACGCCAGGATGGCCCCAGGCAGTTGGACTCAGCAGCAGAGCGTGGCTGCAGCCGGCATCGTAAGCCGGCACCAAGATATAACTCTCCATTCTGCAGGGTAACCTTTCTAGCCACAGATCTAGCCATGGAAAGCTGCTTCCCTCTAGTCCATCCGTCTTCCGTCCTTCCACAAAGGGAAGCCTTCGGAGCCTGGAACAGACCGTCTCTCTCCTAATTTCAAACCGCTATGTGGCTCCCTGGTGCTCACAGGAAAGTCCAGACGCTTTCACGTGGTTTCTGTTCAAGGCCCTTCATCACTAGGCCCTTCTTTCCTCTCCAGCCTTTCAGCTTCTACCATCAGCCTACCCTGCATTCTTTTTATGGTCACGAACGCCTGATCTCTCTTACCTCCGAGAACTTGCGTGTGTGCCTTTCCCTCTCCTCTTATCAAGTAATTCATCCTTTATCCTTCAGGTCTTAGCTCCTGTCTCTTCTTTGGGAAGCCTTTCTTGTACATGGCAGACTGGGCCCTGACTTCCTTTGTGCCTGCATGTCCTCTCTCCTTGCACTCATTCTACTTGTTAGAATTGTTTGTTAATTGTCCCCTGACACAGGTCTCTGGAAACAAAAAGCCTAAGCCTTCTCCACCATGGCTTTTCAGCACCTGGCATAGAGCCTGGCCTGTTGGAGAGCTCGGTGCATGTTTGACGGAATGAGTGGGGAGGAGAGAGAGGAGCGAGAGAGTGAAGCAGCAGAGGGCAAGGCCCACATCCCTAAGGCCCGCCAAGCTCTGAGGCAAGACCAGCTCCTTTCCCTGTCCGTTCCAGGACACAGAGTTCCCAGAGGGCACCATGGCTTTTCCCAAATTGAAATCTGACACAAGATGGAGTTCCCTGGTGGCCTTGTAGTTAAGGATCTGGCATTGTCACTGCTGTGGCATGGGTTTGATCTCTGGCCCAGGAGCTTCCACAGGCCTTGGACAAGGCCAAAAAAAGAAAAAAAGAGCTTTGAGGATTTCCCATTGTGGCTTAGTAGGTTAAGGACCCAGTGTTGTCTCTCTGAGGATGCAGGTTCGATCCCTGGCCTCGCTCAGTGGGTTAAGGATCAGGTGTTGCTGAAGGCTGTGGCATAGGCAGGTGTGGCTCTGATTCAACCCCTGGCCCGAGAATGTCCATATGCCTCGGGTGTGGCCATAAAAAGGAAAAAAACTGACAGAAGAAGATCAGGTAGGAGAGGATCCAGAGCCACAATTAAGAGGCTGTTCTGCAGGGCTGGCTGAGCACTGGTGCCTGGGGCTGGAGGGGTGGCTTATGAGGGCGAGCTGGCTCTCAGGGACAAGCTCTGAAGCAGGGAGGGAAGCTGTGGGAAATGCTGACCCGTGTGCTGAGGGCATTTATTCAGTCAAATAAAGCATAAGGCCCGTTTGTGGTGTCAGTCGCTGGGGAAGTGGCCTTTCTTTGCTCACTGGGGCCAGGGCTGGAAAGGAGAGCCCGAGGAGCTTGGAATAAATACAGAGAGACACGGTGCCCTCGGGGCACCCAGGATGTTACTAGGCAAGTGGGAGCGGCTGGAACCCAGGCAGTGAGGGGCTCAGGGCCCCTGTGCAACAGGCTAGACCATCCAAGGGGAGATCCAGGGTCTGCTTTGCAAGTCACAAGTTTATTGGTCTTGGCCTTAGTGATTTTTCTTTAGAAGTCAGAGAGCCTCTTGTTGTTTTAAGCCTCAGTCAGCCTTGTAGGACAGAAAGGATGTGTCCTTGCTTAAGCTCAAGAGTTACGCTCCCCAGGGGCCATGAGGTAGTGGATGACAGTGGAAAATGCAGTGTCCGGCCACCTCTAGGGGTGAAGTGAGTCACTCGCGTACTGGGCTGGGCTTGTTCTGGGAAGGCAGAAGCTCAGGTTATTCTTGGTTCTCTCTCTCCAGCAAATTGCCCAAGAGGTCTCTGAGCAGCATCTGTCACAGGGGAGGCTGTACCCACCACTCAGCACCATCCGAGATGTGTCTCTGAGAATCGCTGTCAAAGTAAGGGACACCGTATGCCCTTCGTAGGGATTGTGAGCTCACACCTGTCTCTCTGTGTGACTTGCGACTAAGGGGATGGCAGCTCCAGAGACATCCTGAGCTCCCGGGGCTGTACGTCATGTATCCCAGAGGCTGGGTGACAAACTCTTGCCTGCAGCTCG
The DNA here is from genome assembly GCA_004024745.2 of Catagonus wagneri. Lineage (NCBI taxonomy): Eukaryota > Metazoa > Chordata > Mammalia > Artiodactyla > Tayassuidae > Catagonus > Catagonus wagneri. The sequence goes on from PVHT020000036.1 coordinate 645,266, forward strand.
AGCCCCACCCCAACACCCACTCAAGGGCAGTTCTGGGAAAGCTCTTGGATTTCCCCTCAAACTCCAGGCAGAAAGGTCAGCAAAGTCCATAGTCTTGTGGTCCAGAATGGGGGTGGAATTTTTATTTCATGAATCATAAGTCCCCATTTATACAGAAAGGTCAGCTCGCATAGCATCATGGAAAGAGCTCAGGTCGTGGGGTCCCAGCTCTGCCAGTCGGTGGCAGAGTCACCTTAGACCAGTCTCTTCTCTTCCCTGAGCCTCAGTTTCCTTCATTTCCAAAGGAGCCGGTAATTCCATCCCCTACCCCCTGAGTTTTGGAGGAGATTAAAGGGAACAGTGAAAACCTCTACCTTTCTGACCAGTGCAGATGCTCATGCCTCCTCTTTCTCTCAGAATGGCTGGGCCATGGGGTGATCCGGTTCCTGGAATACTCCAAGTAAAAGTGTCACCCAGTAGATCATGCAGAGATGATGAGTTTTCGAAGAATCAGAACATGGTGCCTTAAAGATGACCTAACATTGGTAATGGTCGAAGCCAGATGATGAATACACCAGGGCTTACTATTCTGCTATTTCTATTAATATATATTTTATATTTTCTCTAAGTTTTAAGAATTTCAGAAAATGCGTTGCACACCACCATGCACTCCCCAAGAGCTTTCCAGTGCAGAATCCAGAGTCAGCCTTAAGACCAGCAGTCCAGCTCCACCTTGTCCAGTTCCTTCCTTTGGGGGCTATTTAGATTCATGCTTTTCTGAAGCCAAATCTAATACCCAGAGAAGAGTGTCCAAGCTGTTCTTCGAGCCATGTTTAGGAGAGAAGAAATACCATCTAGTGAATACTTTTGCTTGCTCCCTAATTTTATTCTCGCACCATGCCAGGGAAAGCTGTCATTACCCCCACTTTACAGATGAGGAAACTGAGGCTCAGCTAGAATAATGTCACTGCTGAGGACCCACAGGCAGGTGGAAGCAGAGGCAGACTTCAGTCTCAGGCCTCTTGACCCTAGCCCAGTGTTTATTCCACTGTGTCACAGCTTCCTTTCTAAATCCTTCCTCTCCAATGTCTTCATGGGCTGCAGCTCACGAGAGGAACATGAATGGTGCTTCAGGCAATACTCCCCTTCCAAGGCCCCCAAGCAAGGTCCTTGAGGCAGGTTCCTCCTTGGGTCCAGTTCCTCAGTCAAACGTGTTTTTCCCTAGGTCCTCGACTACGCGTACAAACACAACCTGGCCTCCTACTACCCAGAGCCCAAGGACAAGGAGGCTTTTGTAAGATCCCTGGTCTATACTCCAGACTATGACTCCTTTACGCTGGACAGCTACACTTGGCCCAAGGACGCCATGAATGTTCAGAATGTCTGATGCGATTGCAGAGGCTCGTGGGGGGCTGGATGAAGCCCAGAGTAACACTGACAGTATAAATGGGATCCAAAATGGCCATCCTTGTCATTGCATTTTTCCTTTGAACTTTCTGGTGTGAGGGGAGATGCCTAGGCATACAGGGGATGACAGCCTTGTCCTTGAGTTCTTTCGCAGGAATTTCTTCATCTGTTTATTGCCAACTAATGGCTAGACATTGTGGGAAATCTAGAATCCTGCCTGGAACCCCGCCTTTACAGAGTCCAGGGTCTAGAAGAGGAGATGAGACATGGACACAGTTCATTTTGCCACAAGGGAGAAAGCGGTAAGTCTGTGAAAGAACTGCAGATAAAGGTCACGGGTGCTCAGAGAAGGGAGAGGATACCTCCTGTGAAGTATGACATATGACATAAGAGAGGGCTCCGGGGTGGGGGTCGGGGGGGCAGTGTTTGTGCTGAGTCCTAAGAGTGAAGGATGGATAGGGTTAATGATAAAATGAGGAATGTAAGGGCAGCCACTGGCCAGAAAGCTTGGCCCAGCCATCAGGGAGTTCAGTCCCTGTTGGAGGAATACAGTTCCTTGAAGACTCAGATGGGCATGAGGGCTGCGTGGCTGGGGCAACTCGCTAGTCAGAAATGGTCACTGTCCTGTGGGTTGTTGAGTACCAGGCATTCCTTTTTGGTTATTATAAAAAGGAAAACTAGGAGTTCCCATTGTGGCTCAGTGGGCTACAGATCCAACTAGCATCCATGAGGAGGCGAGTTCAATCCCTGTCCCCGCTCAGGGGGTTAAGGATCCTGCGTTGCTGTGGCTGTGGTGTAGGCCAATGTCTATAGCTCCGATTTGACCCCTAGCCTGGGAACTTCCATATGCCACAGGTGCAGCTCTAAAAAGGAAAAAAAAAAAAAAAAAAAAAAGGAAAACCAGAGAAATGTCGGTGGGGAGGGGAGGGTGAGTAAACCAAGGAGGAAGGAGGAAGGAGAAAGAAGAGAGGCTGTGAGGGGAAGCGCACCCCAGGTATTCTAGGGAAGACTCGATTTCATTTCCTGGCTTTGGAACACTCTCTTCCATGCTTGACTCTCTGAAATAATTCAGCAAACTGGAGCAGTCTTCCTACAGAATGGCTTCAGTCTGTCCTGAGTGATTCTTAGGCCAAGTTCAGTCATTGCCTTCACCTCTCTCATGTCCAGCAGAGCCCACACCATGGGGTGGGGTGGGGGTGATGAGCCTGCAACCCCATGATCAAGACCCTACTAAATCGCTCACATCTGTCAGGATGGCAGCAGCAACCTCTACTCTAACCCTATAACACAGCAACGATCCATGGCCAGAGACCTACCACAGCCCACCCCCGCTGCTCCTCAGCCTCAGGATCCCACCGCCTACAATGAACAGGTCCTACATGGCCACCTCTCAGTGACGGGCAAGGTGGACTACTGGGCTTCTAGAAGAGTGTTAGCAGAGACATAGTCACCTCTCACCCGGGTCTTATTCTTCCAACATCTGCTTCCTTAGTGCTGGTGCCCAGCCAAGAAAGAATATCCTGAGAAAACATCCCTCTTCTATAACCTGTGGACTCAGATAATGAGAACATCTTCAGACGAGGGTTTGATGAGTGAAGCAGGAATCTGAACACCAGGGAGCCTGTTCCATTACCTTTTCTACATCGTGTCCCACAGCTTCCTCAGCACCCCAATTATACATCAGTTATAGAAAAGAAAAATAGCAGAGAAATCAGTGAAACCAAAACAAGTTACTTGACAAGATCAATCAAGTTAACAAACTTGAGCTATACTGAGCAAGACAAAAAGAAGGAAGGTACAAATTACATTTCCTTTGTTCCAGTCACAGTGAACATCTTGCTGGCACTTAAACACATGCACTTTCAGGCTGGGGCCCTTACAGGGGCTTGGTCTCTACCTGGAAAGTTCTTTCCTCTGCTTCTCTGCCCTTTATCAATTAAATTTCAGTTCACCCCAGCTTTCTGTCTGGAGACATCACTCATCATTAGAGTTCAAATGTATTTGGCTCCAGGAAGTCTCCCTGGGCAGAGTAAATAATTAAATTAGAAATCAACAAAAGTAAAAAAGAAAGTGGGAAATTTCAAACTCTTTGGAAATTAAACAGTATATTTTTAAATAAGTCACAGTGCAAAAAAAACTCACAAGGTAAGTCATATATGTTGAATAAAGAAAAATCAAAATTAATGAATTGTAACTAAAGTAGTGCTTAGAGCTTTATAGCTTTAAATGCCTATACCAGGAAAAAAGAAAAAAATCTCAGTAACATAAACTTATTCCTTAAGAAACTAGAAAAGGAAAAGCATACAAAACTCAAAGTAAACAAAGATTAGAGCAGAAATCAATAGACCTACAACACATAAAGAAGTTGAATTAGTAATTAAGAATCTTTCTACCAAGAAAAGCTCCTGGCCCAGAATTCTTCATGGGTAAATTTTATCAAATATTTAAAATAGAAATAATACCAGTCCTTCACAGAATCTTTCAACAAATAGAAGAAGGAACAGTTTGAAAGTCACTCTATGATAGTGGTATTACCCTGATATCAAAGCCAAATTAAAAAAAAAAACCCACAAAACTGCAAACCAATATCCTTCATGAATATAAATGCAAAATCCTAAACGGAATATTAGCAAACCAAACCCAGCAACATAAAAAAATTAAACACAGTGAACAAGTGGACTTTATCCCAGGAATGCAGAATTGTTTTAACCCAGTGGAACCTTTTTAAAAAATAATAAAATGAACTTATTTACAAAACAGAAACAGACTCATAGACTTCAAAAACAAACCCGTGGTTACCAAAGGGGAAGCAGGTGGGATTGGGAGGGGGTGTTGGAAGCTTGGGAATAGCATATGCACACTGTGGTATATGGAATGGATGGTCAGTGGGGACCTGCTGTATAGTACAGGGAAATCTACTTAATATTCTGTGATAACCTGTATGGGAATAGATATGTGTATGTTATAACTGAATCACTTTGCTGTGTAGCAGAAATTAATTCAATGTTGTAAGTCAACTATACTTCAATAAAACTTTTTAAAAATGAAAAATAAATCTTCTAATTCCCCAGCCTCTCATACATAGTCCCAGAACTCAGCAGGTGTCATTTAATCTAGAGGATGCTGTGGTGGTACCCCTCAGATCCTTCTGGAGGTCTGGAACACTCATTCCTCCAGCTGCCAGGAGTATTCTCAGCTGAAGGCTTACATCTGCATCCCTCCCTTGGAGCTGCACTTGACTGAAGGAAAATGCTTCATCCAAGGTTACACCCTCTTCTCCAGGGACAGCCTACATCCAATGACTGGCTGATTCCAAAAGTCCAGCCCCCTTGCTACAATTGTGGGCATCTCTAAATGGCCATCTCCGCTTCAGAGCTCCCTGGGAGACTGGCTAAGGCCACGGTTGCAACTGTATGTATCACTGTGAAACTTCTGCAGTGTCCTGGTTCTCTTGCTCCTTCACAAGTGTTGATGATTCCCTGGTAAGCCTCCAAATGCAAATCTCAAGATTCAGTACCTGTTTCCCAAGGAACTCAATTTGCAACATGAGGAAACTAGCCAGGCTTCTCAATTTTCCAGTCTGTTGCACCAGCTCCACATGACCATCAAAACCCATACTGCGTTTTTCTTTCCCTCAGTAGAGACCCTCTGCAAGAACCAAGGCTGATCTTCAGTCCAGGTCCAGAATCAGGAAATGCCCCCAGCAAACAAAATGGCCACTCAGTCCCCTCAGGAGAGCCCCCTCCTTGCTGGGATTCCTGTTCACCTAGCCCTTGCTGCTTTCACAGCTCTCACGTCTTTAAACATATGATCTTTGTAATGTATCTCTGTTGTTCTGATTGTTGCAGGGAGGGTGTTGGGCTGCCAGGACCTACTATATCCTATCTAGAAGTGGAAGTCTCTAGATTTTCAAATGATATTAACTTTTTTTTCCTAACCGAATAGTAGGCAGAAAACTTGTGTTACTCAAATATTTAAAAACTTGCTGAAATTATGTATGATCTAATATGTAGTCAAATTTAATAAAATAATGCACTCTTAAAAAGTATATGTATTCTCACTGTTGGATGCAATGCCTTTTATGTTTACGGGATCAGGCTTGTTATTTTTTTTGTTCAAATGTGTATTCTTACTGATTTTTGTCTACTCGATCTGTTTCTTAAAACAGTAAAATTTCCTATAACTGTGGTAAACTTCTCAGTTTTCCTTATAATTCTCTCCATATTTGCTCTATATTTTTTGAACCAATGTTATTTGATACATAGTATTTGGAATTGTTGCAACTTTCTGGTGAATTGAAACTTGAAACTTTAATGATTTTCTTTATCTCTAGTAATGACTTTGCTTCCAGTTTTACTGATATTAACATAGCTATACCATCTTGCTTAAAGTCTCTGTCTCTCTCCTATAGTTCATGATTTATTTAGATGTTTAAGCTCTTTTGTACTAGCTGGTGAATAGTGAAAACTGACAAATTATTTCTCCTACAGAACTATATTGCCAGACACAATGAATATATGCTTGAACTAACATTAATATATACCACCACTTTTGTCAATTACATAATAAAACAAAGTATCAAGTGTCCAACTTTTAAGTTACACAATTCAGAATCATATTAAATATTAGATGTCTGATCATTCATTAGTAGAAACCCTTTTCTGTTTTGGTTGGAAAGAGAAGCAAAAAAAAATCACACTTCAAAAATATTAGTTAATAAACAACTTCCAATAAGTATGATAAAAAACTACAAGACCTTCAGAAATGTTATCTTTTTTTTTTTTTGGTCTTTTTGTCATTTTAGAGCCTCACCCACAGCATGTGGAGGTTCCCAGGCTAGGGGTCTAATTGGAGCTGCAGCTGCTGGCCTATGCCACAACCACAGCAATGCGGGGTCCGAGCCATGTCTGCAACCAACACCACAGCTTACGGCAACGCCAGATCCTTAACCCACCGAGCGAGGCCAGGGATCAAACCTGCGTCCTCATGGATACTAGTGAGATTCGTTTCCACTGAGCCATGGTGGGAACTCCAATAAAGGCAAGATTTTACTAAACATATTCTGTAGCTTCCTCCCATTCTGTCTTCAGGCCCTCCCCTCTAAAACTGCATCCCAAGTGTAAACATTAGGCTTTTTTGTCTGAAGATATTACACACACGTGCTTCTGTACGGTGTGTATCTTACATGAACTGTCAACCAGAGATCTGTAACTTTTTGCAAAATGGAGGTTTTCATAATGTCTTTCTATAAATCTCACAAAATGAGATTTATAGGAGGACATTAACCACAATCAGTCTTGGTAAGAATCCAACAAAATCAATTGTTGCACAAACCTAATAGGTATAATGGTACACATGTGAGGTGGTAAACATAAAGGAGTAGACAAATAACCATCTAGCTCCTACTTGTAGTGTTCGAGATGACTGCATAAACCACCTGTGGTTTACAGTGCCTTCATAATTCCTAGGACTTTAATTCTATATGATGCTAAAAATATACAAGTAATATGCTGAGTATTTTGGCACCTAATCTCTCAATGTCTTATGTATTGTTTCTGGAATGGGAACAGTAGAAGCCAAACACAGAGGCTGCAGTTCTGTCAAGCTTGTGGCTTTTCAGTATTCCTATGGAAGCTTCATTAGACTTGTCATTCATTAAGCCTATGCATTGACTAATAGGTACAATAAATTAAATCCTGTCTCAAGTTCCACTTCCAAGGCAACAGCATCGGGCAGCCAAGTTTTATTGAATGCAACAGCTGTTTCTATGACCACTGGAGTCTTTGAAGTGCAGTCGCATTTTAGAACGGTATTTCTCCAAATACAAAAGTTGCTTGTTGTTAAAAGCTCCGCGCCGCTTTTGTCTTATAAACTGTACTGCCTCTTCATTTTTCATTCCACCTTCAATTAGTGCCAGGGCAACAAGCACTGGAGTTCTCCCAAGGCCTGCAACACAGTGAACAGCAATGCAACAACCTGGTTCTTCACGAAATTTAACATTTACAAGACTTAGCCAGTCATCAACAATCCGGTTAGACGGTGATGAACCATCATCAAAGGGCCAATCCAGAACCTGGATGCCTTCTTTCTCCACAAGAGCAGTGTCGTAAGTTGCTTCACATACTCTTACTATCGTGGTAACTCCGTATTTCTTAAGGTCCTCTATAAACCTGTTTAAGGTTGCACTGGTTGGATTGTGTGTAATAAGAAATCTCATGTTTCTGTACGTGACTTCCACAGGGGCTGGGCAGTTCAATGGAGCCATGTTAATTTCGTTAAAAAACAATCGATAGGGCTACAGGGGGAAAAATTTTAACTTTTGAATGGAGAAATGTAAAGAAACTGAAGTCTACTCCAAAATGCCCCACTCGAAATTCTCGTTGACCTGGATATGAAATTGGGAGTAAGAGGAAATGAAAATGACCCTCCTAGCAAGAAGCCATCCTTCAGTTCAGTAATACTGAGTCAATGGAAACGAAGAGCACCGAGGTTTTCCCCATCCAGGTCGGAATTCTTGCACAATGCTCTGATTTCAATTCCACACGTCTGTGTCCAGGAGGAGCGCTCCTATGGGGGCTTCTTGGTGGAGTAGTAATGAATTTCTACAGTTCACTTATCCTCATAAAGGTCGTGCTGTGCCTGGCAGTAATCTCCGGGGCTGTTCAGAAACTCCATAAATGCGTGATCAAGAACACCACAGGAAGGATTTAGTTTACTCATTAAAGACTGTGGCCTAATCATACAGCCGGTCCCGCGGCGCCGACACGGGGGGCGGCGGTGCGTCGGCTGCAGGGGAGGAAGCTGCAGTGGTCGTCGCTGGGCGGCGGCGGCAGCGGCTGCACACTGAACTCCGCCCCAGCTCGGGCCTCGAGAGAGCCAATGGGCTCATGCCCGTGCGCTCTTGCGTCACAAGCTTTCCCTTTTATTGCCGGCATGACGTGCGCTCCTCTTAACCAATCGCGGCGGGGCGGGTCATGAACCTGCGCGCCTAAGCGTGAGGCCTGTCCCCCACAGGCGTCACCATGGCCGCCGCGGGAGTAAGCAGGTAGGTGTTGGGAGAAGGGAGGGAGCTTAAGCGTCTTCGCCTCCGGGTTTCACCCTAGAAAGGAAAGAGGCGGAAGCGGGACACCGGCGTGCGGAGGGTCGGGGAGGAAACCTGGAAGAGGGTGGACCGAGACGGCGGGGAAGGGCAGGTAGTGGGAGAGGGATCCTGTCCACTGACTGCTGTATCTTCTTCCATCGGCTTCATGTCATGTATTAATTATGTCGTGATGCTAGGCTATTTTATTTTTAATTCAGTCTTACAAGCTTTGCCTTTTTAACTGAAGAACTTAGTGCATTAATATTTTTTGCGATATGTTGTTTTACATTACAGTGCTGTTATTGCTATCGTTGCATTTGTTTTTGTTCTTGTTGCTGTTTGACGTATTTCTATTTTTTTATTATTCTTTCGAAAATTTCTTTTGGATTTGGGTTTTTCTACCCCTATATCCATATTTTCCTGCACAGTTTTGTTAGTTTGTAGTTGTGGTTAAAACTTCTTAGCAGTAATTACAGTACAGACACTGTTCTAAATCTAAATGGCTTTACATAAATTCATTTGCTACAACCCAGTGAATTAGATACTAGTATTATTTATTTATGTCTTTTTGTTTTTTTAGGGCCGCATCTGCGGAATATGGAGGTTCCCAGTCTAGGGGGTCCAATCAAATCTGTAGCCGCTGGCCTGCACCACAGCCACAGCAACACGGGATCCTTAATCCGCTGAGCGAGGCCAGGGATCTAACCCGCGCGCGTCCTCATGGATGCTAGTTGGATTCGCTAATCACTGAGTCAGGACGAGAACTCCTGGTATTATTTTTATTGCTCTGGGTTTTTTTTGTTTATTAAAAAACCCTGGGCACAGAAAAGTTATTTGTCCAAGGTCACATAGCTAGTAAATGGCAAGGCTGAGATTAGAAAATTGGAATTCTGGATCTAGTCTCATTTTCTAATATGTATGTCCTATTATAAGTCTAATTTCTATTTTTTTAGTATGTGGCTTAGAAAAAAATCAAACATTGAAAATCCTTCCCTACCTCTTGAAGGAACCCAACATGCTTTAACTATTAATGTTGTCAAGCATTTTTTAACCCCACAGATTACACTGTTTATAAAATTCAGTGTTTAAATTCGTCCAGTATGTCATTAGTGTATTTGCTGTTTCTTCTTGTAGCTCAGCCCTTCTGAGATTATTCTTCTTTATGTAAGAGCATCTTTTGGAGGTTTTTTTAGTTTCCAATATATGATCAACTTTGATAAAAATTTTACATAACCTTGAATATATGCATTCTCTGTTGAAAAATAATATTGTTGGTAGACATTTTGGGTTTTTCTTTGTTTTTTTAATAAGCTTTTTTCTTTTTCTTTTTGATATGATTTTTATTTTTTCCATTACACCTGGTTTGCAGTGTTCTTTCTGTCAGTTTTCTGCTATACAGTAAATTGACCTGGTGAGACATATGTATATCCATTCTTTTTTCACATTATCCTTCATCATGCGTGACTAGATATAGTTCCCAGTGCTATACAGCAGGATCTCATTACTAATAAGAATTTTTTCTAAAATTCTTTTATTTGGTTTTCATTTCTACTAGTTTTGCTGTGTACACAATTCTACCCTGACACTTATTTTCTCAGCCTTTTGAAGATATTCCTTGTTTTCAGTTTTACTCTCTCATAACTTTAGAATTTTATAAAATGTCTAGGCTTTGTTTCTTGACCTATGCATGGCCATAACCGTAAAGCCCTACTGTGCTCTTCCTGCCTTCCTTCCCTCTTTGCTCTTCCTTCATTTCTTCAACAACTTAGTCTCCTATGTGGACAAGCGCAAGGTAGTTGTGTGTGCAGTAGGTGGGGCTGCAGAAATTGGAGTCTGGTGGAGAGGGTGCAGAGGACATTTCAAGCAAGGGTGGGGCTAGTGTCGTAGCAGCCTAGTGTGGGCTGTCAGAGCCTCAGCAGGGAGCAGAGGACATAGACAGAGGGGGACAGCAGTGGTGATTAGAGATTGCCTAAGGGTTTATCCAGTAAGATTACATACGGTTTATCCAGTAATACATTGAGAATAATGGCAAATAGGCTTCTGTCAGACAGGAGTTACAAATATGGGAAGGGAAAAAAGTATAATGAGCTGTAGGATTTGGGGTTGGAATTGGTTTTATCAATGTAAACTCAGCATTCCAATATATAGATATAGAAATATAGGTGTGTGTGAGAGAATGAATGAGTTCCTCAGCTTTATCTACCAAGAGTAGAGAGGGCCTGAAGCAATGACATCGCAATAGCAGTGAGAACAGGTGCCATTCAGATCATGGTTTCTTACTACCATTCTCCATTAAAAGGAACCAAGTCTCCTTGGGGAAAGGCTGATTGCAGAGGTAGGACAGTAAAAATATGAGTAGCTGGGAACATCTTGTTATGATAGGAAGATATGAAAGTGTTCGAAAAATGATAGGAATGTGACAAAAGGACATAGACCAAAAAGAGCACACACCAAAGGAGGCTAAAGAGACCTGAGAACTAAATGAAATGCGCTATCCTGAATGGGATCTTAGAACAGCAAAAGGACCTTAAGGAAGAACTAGTGAAATCCGAATAAAATGTGAAGTTTAATGAATGGTAAAGTATCAATGTTGATTTCCTTAGTTATGACTAATGTATCATAGAAATAGAAGATATTAACAATGGGGGGAACTGGGGGAGGAGTATACAAAGAACTCTCTAAAACCATTCTAAGATTTTTTTTTAATTATTTAAAACAAAAAACAGAAGCCAACTTAAGGGCTCCCACTGGTCACGATTTTTTATCAGTAATAGAGTGGTTGTTAGTCATTGAATAAAATAAAAATCCTTAAGTCTATACTGATATAAATAAATAAATAGAAGCAAACATTTTGCCTTATAGTAGAATGCCAGATAATAAATGTAGTGACAGTGGTGGGATTAGAAAAATCTATATTTAGCAGTCATCATCACAATTATGAATTTAGCAAAGAAACATCAATAGATGCTAAAACTAGTGGTGAAATAAAGGAATGGGATATTTACTTATTTTCAAAAGTACCTACCACAACATACCAGTTGGTTACAAAAGAAGGAAAAGAAGTGACAGTGGTAAACCTGGCAAGCATCACTTAATCAAATGATCAAAGTTAACATGACAGTAGTGGGACAAACTAAACTGGGTACCACCTGATAGAATGGAGTGCCAGGAACATAGCAGCATATCTGTGATATTTCTGACAAAAAAATACATTACTCGGACTTTAGCACGAGGAAAAATCAAATCGAAATGGAAGGAATGAAAATTTCAAAAGTGTCAGCCATGAAAGTCAAGTAAAGGCTGAGGACTGTTCCAGGTTAAAAGAGATGAGGAAATAATGGCAGCTCAGAGTTATATATAATCATAGATTAGATCATTTTGCTTATTACAAGGACATGACTGGGATAGCTGGCAAAATTTTAATTGAATCTTTAGATTATGTGGTAATAATAAATTTGTTAATTTCCTGATCTTGGTGGTTATATTTGCTTTTAATTTTATTTATTTTTTTGTTTGTTTTTTAGGGCTGCACCCACAGCATATGGAGGTCCCCAGGCTAGGGGTCAAATTGGAGCTGTAGCCATGGGCCACAGCCACAGTCACAGCAACTCGGAATCCAACCCACATCTGCGACCTACACCACAGCTCCCAGTAACACTGGATCCTTAATTCACTGAGCAAGGCCAGGGATCAAACCTGTGTCCTCATGGATGTTAGTCACATTCATTTCCGCTGAGCCACAACGGGAGCTCCATGAGAGAATGTTCTTATTTGCAAGGTATTATGCTCTGAAGTATTCAGAGGTGATAGGGCATATGTCAGCAACTGGCTCTTAGTTCTGGGGATGGAAGGGATGGTATTTTTATGCTTCTTCAATATTCCTTCTAAGTTTGAAATTATTTCAAAAATAAAAATTTATCCCTAGCATTAATTTAAAAGGCCTAGGTCATAGGTAGTTAGCTGATGCTTGCTTCTCTGAATTCTTGTGTTTGCCTCTAGAGACTTTTTTTTTTTTGCAGCTTTACATTTTTTGAAGATTTTAAAAATATTTTAGCAAGCATTATTAGGTATTTCAGCTTCTTCTCCTCAGAATTTCAGGCTATGGTGGACTGGCAGTTATCCACTACCGTCCATTTTCCCCATATTTAGTACTAACATTCCCTGGGTAGTTTACTAGACACATGGCCACCAAGCTGGAGACTTCATTTCCCAAAGTCCTTTGCAGCACAGTGTGGCCACGTGGGGTTTTCCCCCTCCCTGGTATGCCCCAAGACCAGGTTCAGGGAGTTCCCATTGAGGTTCAGTGTTGGTTAAAGACCTGACCTCTCCGTGAGGATTCAGGTTCAATCCCTGGGCTCACTCAGTGGGTTAAAGATCCAGCATTGTCACAAGCTGTGGGTGTGGGTCGCAGATGCAGCTCGGATCCTGCATTGCTGTGGCTGTGGTGTAGGCCAGCAGCTGTAGCTCTGACTTGACCTCTAGCCTGGGGAACTTCCATATGCTGCAGGTGTGGCCCTAAAAAAAAAAGACAAAAACAACAACAACAAAACAAAAAGCTTCTTTAGGAGATTTTAACAAGGTAGTGCAAATAGTTACCTAAGTTTCTTGGGATACCTCAGAAGAAAGCAGTCTGATAACAAGATAGGACCCAAACATTCCTCAATCTCCTGGTCAAAAACCATTATAATCTTTTTTATTTAATTTCCCTTTTTTATATAATGATTTTTATTTTTTTCCATTATAGCTGATTTACAGTGTTCTGTCAGTTTTCTGCTGCACAGCACGGTGACATACATGTAGATTTTTTTCTTTATCATGCTCCATCACAGGTGACCGGACATAGTTCCCTGTGCTATACAGCAGGATCCCATTGCTTATCCATTCCAAAGGCTATAGTTTGCATCTATTAACCCCAAATTCCCAATAGCTCCCACTCCCTCCTGGCAGCCACAGGTCTATTCTCCATGTCCATGATTTTCTTTTCTGTGGAAAGTTTCATTTGTGCTGTATATTGGATTCCAGACATAAGTGATGTCATATGGTATTTGTCTTTCTCTTTCTGACTTACTTCACTTAGTATGAGAGTCTCTAGTTCCATCCATGTTGCTACAAATGGCGTTATTTTGTTCTTTTTTTATAGCTGAGTAGTATTCCATTGTGTATGTATACCATATCTTCTTAATCCAATCACCTGTCAATGGACATTGAGGTTGTTAACATGTCTTGGCTATCGTGAATAGGACTGAATGAACATGTGGGTGCCTGTGTCTTTTTCAAGGAAAGATTTGTCTGGATATATGCCCAAGAATGGGATTGCTGGGTTATATGGTAGTTCTATGTATAGTTTTCTAAGGTACCTCCATATAGTTTTCCATAGTGGTGGTACCAATTAACATTCCCACCAACAGTGTAGGAGGGTTCCCTTTTCTCTGCACCCTCTCCAGCATTTGTTATTTGTGGACTTATTCATGACAACCATTCTGTCTGACGGGTATGAGGTGGTACCTCATAGTCATTTTGATTTGCATTTCTCTAATAATCAGTGATACTGAGCATTTTCTCATGTGCTTATTGGCCATCTGTATATCCTCTTTGGAAAAATGTCTATTCAGGTCTTTTGCCCATTTTTTGCTGTTGAGTTGTATAAGTTGTTTGTATATTTTAGAGATTAAGCCCTTGTCAGTTGCATCATTTGAAACTATTTTCTCCTATTCTGTAAGTTGTCTTTTTGTTTTTTTATGGTTTCCTTTGCTGTGCAAAAGCTTGTCAGTTTGATTAGGTCCCATTGGCTTTGGGAGACTGATCTGAGAAAGCATTAGTAAGGTTGATGTCAGAGAATGTTTTGCCTGTGTTCTCTTCTAGAAGTTTGATGGTGTCTTGTCTTACATTTAAGTCTTTAAGCCATTTTGAGTTTATTTTTGTGCGTGGTGTGAGGATGTGTTCCAGTTTCATTGATTTACATATGGCTGTCCAGTTTTCCCAGCATCACTTCCTGAAAAGACTGTCTTTTTCCCATTTTATATTCTTGGCCCCTTTGTCAAAGATTAATAGACCATAGGTGTCTGGGTTTATTTCTGGGTTCTCTATTCTGTTCCACTGGTCTGTATGTCTGTTTTGGTACTAGTACCACTCTGTCTTGATTACTGTGGCTCTGTAATATTGCCTGAAGTCTGGGAGAGTTATGCCTCCTGCCTGGTTTTTGTTTCTCAGGATTGCTTTGGCAATTCTGAGTCTTTTGTGGTTCCATATAAATTTTTGGATTGTTTGTTGTAGTTCTGAAAAAATGTCCTGGGTAATTTGATAGGGATTGCATTGAATCTGTAGATTGCTTTGGGTAGTATGGCCATTTTACAATATTAATTTTTCCAACCCAGGAGCGTGGAATATCTTTCCATTTACTTGCATCCTCTTTAATTTCCTTGATAAATGTTTTGTAGTTCTCAACATATAAGTCTTTCACCTCCTTGGTCAGGTTTATTCTCAGGGATTTGATTTTTGGGGGTGCAATTTTAAAAGGTATTTTTGTATTCCTTTTCTAATATTTCATTGTTAGTATACAGAAATGCAACTGATTTCTGAATCTTAATCTTATATCCTGCTACTTTGCTGAATTTGTTGATCATTTTGAGTAGTTTTTGGGTTGAGTCCTTAGGGTTTTCTATATATAGTATCATGTCATCTGCATACAGTTTTACCTCTTCTCTTCCAATCTGGATACCTTTTATTTCTTTTGTTTGTCTGATTGCTGTGGCTAGGACTTCCAATACTATGTTGAGTAACAGTGGTGAGAGTGGGCATACTTGTCTTGTTCTAGATTTTAGTGGGAAGGCTTTCAGCTTTTCTCCATTGAGTATTATATTTGCTGTGGGTTTGTTATAAATGGCTTTTATTATGTTAAGGTATGTTCCCCTCTATACCCATTTTGGTAAGAGTTTTTTTTTTTTTTTTTTTTTTTATCATGAATGGATGTTGAACTTTGTCAAATGCTTTTTCTGCATCTTTGAGATGATTATGTGGTTTTTGACTTTTCTTTTGTTAACGCTGATTGACTTGCATACATTGAACCATCCTTGTGAACCTGGGATGAATCCCACTTGGTCGTAGTGTATGATCTTTTTTATATGTTGTTGGATTCGGTTGGCTAAAATTTTGTTGAAAGTTTTTGTGTCTATATTCATCAGAGATATTGGCCTATAGTTTTCATTTTTCATGGTATCTTTGTCTGGTTTTGGTATCAGGGTGATGGTGGCATCATAGAATGTCTTTGGGAGTGTTCCTTCTTCTTCAAACTTTTGGAAAAGTTTAATGAGAATGGGTAGTTTTTGTATGCTTGGTAGAATTCGTTTGTGAAGCCATCTGGTCCTGGACTTTTATTTGTAGGGAGTGTTTTTATGACATATTCAATTTAATTTCTAGTGATTGGTCTGTTCGGTTGATCTTTTTCTTCTTGATTCAGGTTTGTCAGGCTGTAATTCTCTAGAAAATTGTCCATTTCTTCTAGGTTGTCAAATTTGTTGGCATACAGTTGTTCATAGTATTCTCTTTTGGTTTTTTGTATTTCTGCAGTATCCGTTGTGATTTCTCCTTTTTCATTTCTTATTTTGTTTATTTGGGTATTTTCTGTCCTCTTCTTGGTGATTCTGGCCAGAGGCTTGTCAATTTTGTTTACCTTTTCAAAGAACCAGCTCTTATTTTTATTGATTTTTTTCTGTTGTTTTTTTGAATCTCTATTTTATTGACTTCATCTCTGATCTTTATGATTTTCTTCTTTCTGCTGACTTCAGGTTTCGTTTGTTCTTTTTCTAATTCATTTAGTTGATGGGTTAAGCTGTCGATTTGAGATTTTTTTTTCTTTTTTGAGGAAGGCCTGTATTGCTGTAAGTTTCCCTCTGAGCACTGTTTTTGCAGCATCCCATAGATTTTGAGTAGTTGTGTCTTCATTATCATTTGTCTTGCATTTTTTAATTTTCTTCTTGAGTTCCTCATTGACCCACTGGTTTTTTAGTAGCATGTTCTTTAGTCTCCATGTAGTTAGTTTTTTCTCATTTCTTTTCCTATGGTTAATATCTAGGTTCATGCCATTGTGGTCAGAGAAGATAACAAATAATTTCTGTACTCTTAAATTTGTTACGGTTAGCTTTATGCCCCAGTATGTGATCAATCCTTGAGAATGTTCCATGTGCACTTGAGAAGAATGTATACTCTGATTTTTTCAGATGTAATGTTCTGAAAATGTCGATTAAGTCTAATTTTTCTGTTGTGTCATTTAGTATCTCTGTTGCCTTATTGATTTTCTGTCTAGAGGGTCTGTCCATTGATGTTAGTATGCCCATCAATTTCTCCTTTTATGTCTATTAGTGTTTGTGGTAGGTTATCTGGGTGCTTCTATATTAGGGGCATATATATTGATGATTGTAATATCCTCTTCTTGAATGGATCCTTTTACCATTAAACAGTGTCGTCCTTTGTCTTTCCTTATGGCCTTCATTTTAAAGTCTATTTTGTCTGATAGGAGGATTGCAACTCCTGCTTTCCTGTCTTGTCCATTGGCATGAAATATCTTTTCCCATCCCCTCACTTTCAGTCTGTATGTGTCCTTTGCTCTAAGGTGAGTCTCCTGTAGACAGCAGATTATAGGTTTTTGCTTTTTTATCCAATCTGCCACTCTTTTCTTTTGATTGGAACATTCAGTCCATTGGCATTTAAGGTAATTATTGATAGATATGTATTTATTGACATCTTAAACCTTGTTTTACAGTTGATTCTATGTTTCTCCTTTCTTCTTTTTTTTAGTTGGATGATTTCCATTTACTTTATGCTTGAATACTTTTGTCTTTAGTTTTTATGAATGGAATGTTTGGTTTTGATTTGTGGTTGCCCTGTTTTTTAAGTGTGTTAAACCCTTCCTGTATCTGCTTGCTTTAGCCTGATAGTCATATAGGACCAAACACATTATTTTTAAAAAATGAATCTATATTTCTTACTTTCCTTCCCCACATTCTGTGATTTCATAGTCCTTTTTTTTAACATCTTCATGTGTATCCTTTTGCTGTTCCTTGTGTTTATCATCACTTTTACAGTAGTTTTTGTTTGTTTGTTTGTTTGTTTCCTCTTTTAGATCTATATCCTGGCTTATTTAGGTGATTGCTTTCCAGTTGTGGTTTCCTCCATCCCATTTCTTCTTCTTTTTTTGTTTAAAGAAGGCCTTTCAGGAGTTCCCATTGTAGTGCAGTGGTTAACGAATCCGACTAGGAACCATGAAGTTGTGGGTTCGATCTCTGGCCTTGCCTAGTGGGTTAAGGATCCAGCGTTGCCATGAGCTGTGGTGTAGGTCACAGACATGGCTTGGATCTGGCATTGCTGTGGCTGTGGCATAGGCCGGCAGCTGTAGCTCTGATTCGACCCCTAGCCTGGGAACCTCCATATGCCACGAGTGCAGCCCTGTAAAGCAAAAAAAAAAAAAAAAAAAGCCCTTTCAGTATTTCTTTTAGAATGGATTTAGTATTGCTGTACTCTTGCAGCTTTTGGTTTGTTGGAGAAATTCTTTATTTCCCCTTCTATTTTAAATGATATTCTTGCTGGACAGAGTATTCTAGGCTGTGCATTTTTTCCTTTCAGAACTTTAAATATATCTTGCCACTCCCTTCTGGCCTGTAGTGTTTCTGTAGAGAAATCAGCTGATAGCCTTATGGGGGTTCCCTTATAACTAATGCTTAGTTTTTCTCTTGCTGCCTTTAGAATCTTGTCTTTAACTTTTGCCATTTTTATTATAGTATGTCTTGGTGTGGGCCTTTTTGGGTTCATCTTGTTTGGGGCCCTCTGTGCTTCCTGTATCTTGATATAAGTTTCCTTTTAATTTGGAAAGTTTTCAGCCATAATTTCTTCAAATATATTTTCAATCCCCATTTTCTTCTCCTTCTGGAATTCCTATTATGTGTAGATTGGCCCGCTTTATATTATCCCATAGATCTTTTAAATTGCTTTTGTGTTTTTTCATTTGGTTTTCTGTCTCTTTCCTCATGGGGTGATTTCCATTACTCTGTCCTCATGGGGTGATTTCCATTATTCTTATCTTCCAAGTAACTAATTCATTCCTCTGCATTACTTACTCTGCTCTTTAGTGCCTTCAGCTCAGTTTGCATCTCTGCAAATGAATTTTCTAATTTTTCTATGTTCCTCCTATATTTTCTAGCTCCTTTCTAACGGAATCTGCATTACTTTTTATCTCCGCTCTTAATTTGTTCATATTCAGCCTTAATTCCTTCAGTATTTTCACTACCTCCCTTTTGAACTCAATGTCTATCAGACTGCAGAGATCTGTTCCATTGTTTGCTGCTTCAGGTGAATTCTCTGGTTCCTTTAACTGGGAATGGTTTCTGAGCTTCTTCATCTTGCTTATGTTTTTCTTTTTCTGTGAGTTTAGGGAAGCCAAACTGTAGTCTTGGGGGCTACTTCTAGGTAAGAGCACCCCTTTTAATTTGTGGGCGGTTACTATTTATTTTTGGCCTGGGAGTTTGAATATTTGTTTTCTCTCTCTTTGGTGTGAGCAGGCTGTTATCCCCAGGGTGCTGAGTGTATTTCCGGGGAGAAGGAAGCAATGGGTAGGGCCAGTAGTCAGTGCCTGGTTGCTGGGCTTTTAACAGCAGCAAGGACCTGCAGGAAGGTGCTGCTGGCTTCTCTTATTTGCAGGGCCCTGGGAAGTGGTAGTGAGCCTTATGCACATTGACAACATGCCCAGAGCATTTGGCAGTGGCAGCAGCAGGGTATGTGAGTTCCCAGGGGAGTGAGAGCAACAACAGGTAGTGTTTGATTGCAATGACCTCCTCTGAGGTGACTGGAGCCACAACTGGTGCCTATTTAGGGATCGCTAGTGGTAGCTGGCCACGCCCACCTCTGGAGTCAGTGATAACTGTGGTGGTTTGCCCCCACCACTTGCAGACCACGCAAGAAGGACCCTGTGTCTCTTAGCCCACACAGGAACTGGTATACAGGCTGCTTCTAGTTGCAGATGCTGGGAAGTGACAGAGACCAAGCATGTGGGCACTGCCTGGAGTGTGTGGCAGCAACTGGGCTGGTGTGCTTCCAGGGGTTCGAGAGCAACAACAGGTGGTGTTCAGTCACAGTGCCCTCCTCTGTGGTGCCCTTGAGGTAATGGCTGCAGGTGGTGGTGCCTGTTCACGGACCCCTAGTGGTGGCAGGCCACGCCCACCTCTGGAGTAGGTGATAACTGCATTGGTTTGACCCCACCACCTGCAGACCATGCAGGAAGCGCCCTGTCCCACTTAGCCCATGCAGGAGGTGCTGTACCAACTGTTCCTAGTTGTAGTGTTTTGGGAAGGGACAGTGATCAAGCGTCTGGGCACCACCCTGAGCATTTGGGTGTAGCAGCTGCAGAGCTGGTGTGTTCCCAGGGGCATAAGAGCAATAACGTGTGGTGCTTGATTGCAGTGCCCTTTTTTTTTTTTTGCCAACCCGAGGTGACTGGGTCCCGCAGACAGAGCCCATTCACAGACCCCCAGTGGTGTCAGGCCATGCCTCCCTCTGGCCTTTGAGAAGAACACCGCAGGCTGTCCCTGCTGCCTGTAGTTCACACAAGAGGCACCACGTCGCACTTAGCCCAGTGCTGTCCCCAGCCCACACCAGAGGTGTCAGGCCACCAACAGCCCAGACAAGAAGCGCCCGGTCTCCCATATCCTGAGCAAGTGACTTCTTGCTACCTGTAGCCTCCACCAGAGCCACCTGCCCTCTTGAGAGCCCGCCGTGTGCAGGGAGATTCCACTGGTGGTCCGCCCCTCCTTCTCTCCCTCCCCAACAATGGCGCCTTGCCTCTCCTGCCAGCCCAGACCTTCTCCCAGGTTCCCTCTGCTGTGGCATTCCACTCCCCAGCCCATAGCACACTGCTCCCCCATTGGTGGTGTACCGCTCCTTAGCTCCTCAAGGCTGTTCCCATACCACCAACCCCAGTCCTCTCCCTGGGACCGATCTCGGGAGCCTAAGTCTCAGTGCCCAGCCTCCGCCTGAGTGTCTCAGGCTGTGGTGCCCGGGCCAGTGGCTCAGATGATCTGTGAGACTCTCACTCTACTTTGCCTCCTCAGACCAGCTGCTGCGCTTTTCTCGGCGACTTTGAGATCCCTCGTCTCAGCTGATCTCCCCATCGGCTAGGTGGCTTCCCAGGGTGTAGGTTCCTTTTCTCCCTCACAGCTCCCTCTCGGGAATGCTAGTCCTGTTCTGATTCCTTCTCTCCCTCTTTCTTTTTTTCTTCTACCCAGTTATGTCAAGAGTTTCTTGCCCTTTTTGGAGGTTTAAGTTCTTCTGCCAACATTCAGTAGATGTTTTGTGCAAGTCGTTTTACATGTAGATGTGTTTTTTCTTTCATGGTAGTTTTGTTTTATTTTTTAGTGAAAATAAAGGAGTAAACAGACATATAAAAGTATAGTATAAAAGGAATACATTGCTCATTGCAGATAAATTTAGAAAATAAAGGTGATGAAAGAAGGTAAAACCTCTCACAGCCTCACAATTCAGAATAACCAGTTTTAATAATTTTGGTATGTATCCTTCCATCTTTTCTATCTCCATCCATTGCAGAACTTCTTAAAAACAAAATCATAGAGGATATACTGCTTTAGAATCTGCTTTCTAAAAAGTAAAGATAGCTTGAATTTATTTTCTATCTCTAAATATTCTCCAGTAACATTTTTAATTATTGCATTTTTAATGGACATAGCATAATGTGTACAAATTACTAGTGTTATAAATATATTTTAATCATTAAATATTATAAATATGTTTTAAACATCCATAGTCAGTTCATTGGGATAAATTCCTGGAAATGCAATTACTGGATCAATGAGGTGTTTTTTTTTTTTTTTTCCATTATAGTTGGTTTATAGATTTCTGTCAATTTTCCAACTGCACAGCATGGTGCCCTGGTTACACTTACATCTATGGATTCGTCACAAGTGATTAGACAGAGCTGCTGGTGCTATACAGCATGATCTCCTTTGCCTTTCCACCACAAAGGCAATAGTCTACAACTACTATCCCTAGACACCCCTACCATCCCACTCCCTCCCCCACCCTCTTGGCACCCCCAAGTGTGTTCTCCAAGTCTGTGATTTTCTTTTCTGTAGGAAGTATCATTTGTGCAGTATATTAGATTCCAGATATAAGTGATATCACATGTTATTTGTCTTTCTCCTTCTGACTTCACTCAGTATGAGGGTCTCTGATTCCATCCATGTTGCTGCAAAGGACATTTTTTCTTTTTTATGGCTGAG
This sequence comes from Catagonus wagneri, assembly GCA_004024745.2. Classification (NCBI taxonomy): domain Eukaryota; kingdom Metazoa; phylum Chordata; class Mammalia; order Artiodactyla; family Tayassuidae; genus Catagonus; species Catagonus wagneri. The sequence goes on from PVHT020000036.1 coordinate 667,013, forward strand.
TAGTATTCCATTGTGTATATATCCCACGTCTTCCTAATCCAATCATCTGTTGATGGACATTTGGGTTGTTTCTATGTCTTGGCTATTGTGAATAGTGCTGCAGTGAACATGCATCTGCAAGTGTCTTTTTCAAGGATTGCTGGGTCACATGGTAGTTCTATGTATAGTTTTCTAAGGTACCTCCATACTGTTTTCCATAGTGTTTGTACCAGTTTACATTCCCACAAACAGTGCAGACGGGTTCCCTTTTCTCCACAGTCCCTCCAACATTTGTTGTTTGTGGACTTGTTAATGATGGCCATTCTGACTGGAGTGAGGTGGTATCTCGTGGTCGTTTCGATTTGTATTTCTCTAATCATCAGTGATGTTGAGCATCTTTTCACATGCTTGTTGGCCATCTGTGTATCTCCTTTGGAGAAATGTCTATTCAGGTCCTTAGCCCATTTTTCAATTGGGTTGTTGGCTTTTTTGCTGTTGAGTTGTATAAGTTGTTTGTATATTTTAGAGATTAAGCCCTTGTCAGTTGCATCATTTGACACTATTTTCTCCCATTCTGTAAGTTGTCTTTTAGTTTTCTTTTTGGTTTCCCTTGCTTTTCAAAAGCTTGTCAGCTTGATTAGGTCCCATTGGTTGATCTTTGCTTTTACTTCTGTTGCTTTGGGAGACTGGCCTGAGAAAACATTTGTAAGGCTGATGTCAGAGAATGTTTTGCCAATATTTTCTTCCAGGAGTTTAATGGCGTCTTGTCTTATATTTAAGTCTTTAAGCAGTTTGAGTTTATTTTTGTGCGTGGTGTGAGAGTGTGTTCTAGTTTCATTGATTTGTATACAGCTGTCCAGGTTTCCCAGCAATACTTACTGAACAGACTTTTTCCCATTTTATGTTCTTGCGTCCTTTGTCAAAGATCAATTGGCCATAGGCGTCTGGGTTTATTTCTGGGTTCTCCATTCTGTTCCATTGGTCCGTATGTCTGTTTTGGTACCAGTACCACACTGTCTTGATTATTGTGGCTCTGTAATGTTGTCTGAAGTCTGGGAGAGTTATGCCTCCTGCTTGGTTTCTATTCCTCAGGATTGCTTTGGTGATTCTGGGTCTTTTGTGGTTCCATATACATTTTTGGATTGTTTGTCCTAGTTCTGTGAAGAATGTCATGAGTAATTTGATAGGGATTGCACTGAATCTGTAGATTGCTTTGGGTAGTATGCCCATTTTTACAATATTTATTTTTCTGGCCCATGAGCATGGAATATCTTTCCATTTCTTTGTATTTTCTTTGATCTCCTTGATTAATGTTTTGTAGGTCTCTGCATGTAAGGCTTTCGCCTCCTTGGTCAGGTTTATTCCCAGGTATTTGATTTTTTGGGGTGCTATTTTAAAAGGTAAAGTATTTTGGTATTCTTTTTCTAATATTTCATTGTTAGTATACAGAAATGCGATTGATTTCTGAAGGTTAACCTTATATCCTGCTACTTTGCTGAATTCGTTGATCAGTTCAAGTAATTTTGGGGTTGAGTCCTTGGGGTTTTCTATATACAGTATCATGTCATCTGCATACAGTGACAGTTTTACCTCCTCTTCCCTTTTGGATGCCTTTTATTTCTTCTGTTTGTCTAACTGCTGTAGCTAGGACTTCCAATACTATGTTGAATAACAGTGGTAAGAGTGGGTAGCTGCGTTTTTTTGTGTATTTGTGGGAGAAGGTGAATAAGACGTCTTACTCCTCTGCCATCTTGATTTGCCTCCTATAATACCATCTTAACTGTTAATGAATTCCAACAAACTACGAAGTACTGTGAGAGGGAAGAATTAGATTAAAACTGTTTATCAAACTGAAAATTATCTATGTACTCTAGTGAATTGTTAATTCAATATTGTTGTCTAATCAGAACTTAATGAAATAAAATAGAAATTATCATAATGCCATTGCAGGGAGTTCCCTGGTAGCCTAGTGGTTAAGGATCTGGCATTGTCACTGCTATGGCTTGGGTTGCTGCTGTGGTGTGGGTTGGATCCCCAGACCAGGAACTTTGGCATGCCGCAGGTGTAGCCAAAAAAGATGCATTACAGATAGATGGGCTAACAGCCCTGTAAAACTTCTTTCTCAGTTGTATGTATGGGCACAGGTTCTGTGCTTCAGTATGAAATGTGTTGCTTTTACTGAGTATTACACCAAAAGTTTTGAAAAATACTGGAGTATATACTTTCCAACAGCATCCCAACTCTCATCTCACTATATTTATGAAGAGTCAAAGAAGAAGGCAAAAATACATAATAGTTCTCTAGAACTGAAAGGACGTTTTCAAAAGCAGAGTCTTCACTTTCCTCACTTTTGATAGCTTGAGCTTATAATAACATTGAAAGAAAACCATCTAGAGCAGGAGTTCTTAACTTGCGGTCCAGGAAGTCTAGGAAACCTCTGACTGTGTGCAAAATGTTGCACATGAAAATGTACATATTTTTTGTAAAGGGTCTATATTTTGCACCAGATTCTCAAGAGTCCAGGACTATCCAAAATATTAAAAACTGTTAAAATTGGGATAAGCTAGTCTGGAAGTGCCATAGTTCCAGAAATGATATAACTTGGTGACAGTAATACAAATTCATTTAGAAAAAGACATCCTAATTGAGTCTTGCCTACTAACAGGGCTGGACTAAAATGATATGAGAAGTTAAGATCAGTGAGGAAGACACCAAATTATGATGACAGGCTCAAAAAAAAAAGATGCATTTTATTGTAGGAAATCAGCTGTTTTAATGAAGGACTGTAATAAAATTTGATTCTTCTTAAAATGGTTGAGTGATTAAAAAAAAATAGGTTTCATAACCTAACTCACATAACTGTATCTCCAGCTTATCTTCAATAGACAGGAGCCCAGGGCTTTGAAGTCTGTTGCCATGACCCCTTGTCACTTGACATCTAGCTATTTCCTGTTGATCCAGAGGCCTCATCTCTTCCGAAAGCTTTCCCTGTCCCTCTTAGGCTAACCTGACTGCAAGGACCCCAGCTTGCTCTTCCATAAGAAGCAGTGCACAGCGCTATTAGATTACCGTGGTATGATTTTCCAGTTACATCTCCCCTCTGCACTACACAGTGAGTGCTCCAAAGCCAGGAAGGGGCTGATGAGGTCTTAACCTCCAGGTCACTGGCCTGGTGCTTGGCACACAGTCCGACTCAGTATCTCCATCCATGGTAGTAAATAATAAGCTCAGTTACTACAGTGAATATGTCTACTATATTAAATATTTTCACTTAGACATATCAAAATTGCCTAAATACTTTTTTAACAAAGCAGTCTATGTGTTTTGTTTTTTTTAAAATATGAATGCAACACTATTACAGTTATTTACTATATATTAGAGACAGAACTACTCCAAGGGTGTGTGGCAGGAATGGATCTCAAGTAAGTCAAGCAGTCCCGGGGAAAGGCTTTTGTTTTAAAATTGGTTGGTGATGACTGGACCTTCTGCACGGAGGGAACTTCTGAGGAAATGGAAGGAAGTGGCAGTGTAGGAAGCATGGCGGAAGGGTTCTAGACAATTCCAGTCATCAGAGGAAAGATAACATTGATAACAAAATTTGTCCAGTATCAATCTGAGCAAGTACTTTCCCCTTAATTATTCAGGGCTCAAAACATTCCTCATTTGTATTTGGAGTAGGGCAAAACAATGTTTTGGACATCTCTCCACACAGACTTTTCCCCATTTTCTAGGAAAGATGTGGCAGACAGAAAGCTCAGAGTCTAAAGGACTTTCTTCTCAGGTTTTGTATTTCAGAATCGAGACGTCACTCTTTTCACTGTTTCACCTGAGGCGGTAGGACAGGGCAGGGAGAGGAAAGACAGAGGGTGAAGATAAAGAAAGCTGGACTGAGAACTCATAGCCTTAACTGAAAATCCTTCATGGGAAGCTATTCTCTTGCACCACTGCCCTTAGCACCCCTCAGCCAGAACCCCTGCGCAGCCCACGGCCACAGGGTGGCGGGGGAGGGATGTGAGGAAGACAGGAGGGGAGACCCTATCAGTGGGGATTCAGTCCACACCTGAAAGCACCAAACGGCACAATATTTTTTTTTTTTCCTCTAAAGTACAAATATGTTGTTTCACCATCTCCCCTGAACATTTAAAAAGGAAAAACTTTCCCCAGGAAACGCAGGCCCAAACTTTGGTTTTACAGAAAAAGCCGGGAGCCGTGCATGTACTTGCTCAAGGGCCACAGGTTGCTCTCGCCCACGTTGGAGGTGCGCCTCTGGCACTGCTTGCAGCGCCGATACTTCTCACACTGGTCCAGGAGGAAGAGCTTGTCCGAGGCCCTGTGGAGAGGCAGGAAAAACCATCATTGGCCAACATCTCCTGAGTCCTTGCTGGGGGCCTGGCCTGTAAGCAGGTGCGGAGGAAGGGGTACGCAAGAAAAATAACACCCGGTGCCCGCCCTCCGGGAGCACGGGCCCACCTGTGATGGCCCAGCCACCATCTCCTCCCCATGTTGCTACCTGTGCCGCACCCCAGCCTGGCCTCTCCTGCTTCTCTTCTAGTGAACGAAATGCTCTAGGTGGTGCCTTCGCAACAGTCTGACCCCAGCTCTCTCCCCACACCCACCAAAACCCTCAGAGAACACAGGACTCGCCCAAGGTCACGTAGCCTTCAGCGAAGAACGGCTGCAGAGCCTCTATCTGCTGCTTTGTCACGTGGACGTCCCTTCACCTGTCCCGCTTACAGGATACAGCATTTGAGGGCAATCTAGCTATCAAGCTGCTGATTAACAGTTAACATCCTAGCATGGAGTGTAGAGCAGACTTGCAGTAAAAAATTCCAGAGGGCCAGAGGCCTCTGAGAGTTTAGGGCAGTTGAGGAAGTGGAGATGAAGAGAAAGAGGATGAATGCAGTTAGAAGCAGAGACGAAGGGCTGGCAGTGACTGGCTTTCCACTTCAACGATTTTTCTTGATCATGCAGGACAGTCCCTGATGTGTTGCCTATGCTATCAAAATTTCTACATGGGGAGTTCCAACATGGCTCAGCGATAATGAACCTGACTAGTATCCATGAGGACGCGGTTCCATCCCTGGCCTCACTCGGGGGTTAAGGATCCAGCTTTGCCTTGAGCTGTGGTGTAGGTCATGATGTGGTTTGGCTCCCACTTTGCTGTGGCTGTGGCATAGGCCAGCTCTGATTCAAACCCTTGCCTGAGAACTTCTATATGCCTCGGGTGCGGCCCTAAAAAGACAAACAAATTTTTTTTTCTACTTGGGTAGAATTCTGCAAAGAAGAGCATCAATGACAGCCTTCAAAGGAAAAAGGTTAGTCTTGCAGGGGGAGACCTGCCTGGTTTGCCTGGGCAGTGGGACCAAGTATCATGAGCTACCTGCACACTGTGACCCTTGGTTTTGCTTTTGTTTTTTGTTTATTACACCAACCAATTCCTCCTTCCTACTTGCGTCCAACTGAGTCCCTGCCCACAACTTGGCCTAGGTCTTCAGGTGAGAGGTCCGCTCTGCCATGTCTGTGGAGCAGCTGGGTTATCCTGCCACTCAAAGTAATGTCACAACACCATACTGGCCAAGCCTTCCTCCAAAGTCCAACTAAAACCTCCCTGGTGCTAGTCTCATTGCTTTTAACTTGCTTTCCCACAACATCGAGAACATGGCTTGAAATGCCCAACTTCCCTTTACCTTCCTCTTCTCTAGGCCAAAAAACCTCACTTCTCCTTTGGAACCTATTTTCTCTGTCATCCCTCACACTTTTGTTATCACAAAATATGGGTTCTACCTGTTAGAAAGGCAGGTGAGAACTGCCTTAAAATGTAAAAAGGAAAGAGTTACAGATCAAGATCCATTATAACAACTTTTTCTATGATAAAAGCTAGTTGATAATTGGCCATTTGAATATTTTGGTATACTCAGGTTTTAATAATATTTGATTGTATAAGCTTGGTCAGTTTCTTCAGTTTTTACCATTCTATGAAATCATACATTTGTAAAGTATTTTACTTTTTTTAAGTGTAATACTTTTCCATCTCTTTATTTGATTCTCAAAACTCCTATGTTAACTAAGTCAGGCAAATATTTACTTTCCTCATCTTACAAATAAGGAAAAGATTAGCTGCCTCTCCAAAGTTAGTGTTAATTCTCAAAAACATCTAGATTCCCCAATTTTATTATTTTATATATTTAATTTACTTTTTAGGGCTGCACCCACAGCATATCAAAGTTCCCAGGCTAGGGGTTAAATCAGAGCTGCAGCTGCTGGCCTATACCACAGCCACAGCAATGCAGGATCCGAGCCAAGTCTGCAACCTACACCACAGCTCACGGGCAATGCCAGATCCTTAACCCACTAAGCAAGGCCAGGGATCAAACCCGCGTCCTCACGGATACTAGCTGGGTTCGTTAACCACTGAGCTATGATGGGAACTCCTATATTCCCCAATTCTACATGGTAAATAGTAGCTGGGGAGAGTGAACAGGGATATGATAGTACATTTCAGGAAGATGTTCTTGGTTGGTCCCATAATGGGCATCTCACTTGTCCAGCTGCCTGTCTTAACCACAGCCCTTTGACTCTGCTCTTAGGTGACCATTCCGGAAGCCTAAGATGTGTTGAGATGGAAATCCTCTCTTCCCATTTCCAACTAGCTATTCCCAAAGAGAATTCCTACCCTCCCTCCCCCCACCCTCCTCCAGGCCTCCACTTTTGCCACAAAACAAAGCTACTACTTGAGGCAAAGATTAGGTCAGAGACGGCAAATATATAACATACAACACAGCATTCTCATCTCACATCCACAGCAGACCTGTAGCATATCATAGCAGTATTTCCCACTGAACCCAGAATTCTTTTCTCCACCAAGATCTCTAGACCAACTAATAAACTAATTTGACACTTAAAACCTGTGCCATCTCAGGATTAGAAAGGACTAAAGAGCAGAGGGGATTTTCTTTGCAGACAAAACTTCAGGTGCAATCAGGTATTACCGCTCGAAAGCCTTTTCCTACAAGTCCCGCTGCTTCTTCATCACAGCACTTCTTTTCCAATCGTCCTGCAAGCTTTGGTTGATTCTGTTCACTCGATCCAGCTCAGCATTTCTGTCTGCCAAGTGCCTAGAGAGAACAGAATAGTCTGATTCCATTCATAATACTGGGAAGGGTGTGTACCAACCTTAAGAGCCCCGTAAGAGTATAAAAGAGCCTCTTATATGCTAAATTAAAGAGAAGGGTTTTGTTCACTACTTTTTGAAATAGACCAAGAGGCATGAACACTGTAAAAACAGAGTGAGACTCCTAGCAAGTAATTTATGGGTCTGGGACCTCTCTTCTTCAATCCTGGCTTAAATTAGCAGGATTAAAACCTTTCTCCAACAAATTCAAGCTTAAAACCATTGATTTCCTTTGAGTTTAATTTAACTGATCAGAAAATTCATTTCAAACGTATTTCCTGAATTTTCAGCCACCAGTTCCTACAGGCATTTTACAAGACAAAGGAGACATGTACAAATGAATGGTTGGAAGGCGAAAAGAAACAGTAACGACTAGGCAAAATAAAATGAAATCCAGAATATCTAACATAGAGAAGAACGTTTTAAAAACATATTTGGTGAAGGTCACATCATCAGAGATATATGACTACAGTGTAATATATCCAAATACAGTGTCACAGCATTTCCAGTGTCAAGTGTTTCTATTACTGGTCTCCAAACATGTAGCCACTGCTGTCCAGATTCAGGCACCTTGAAACTGGTTTGATTTAAATGCATCTATTCCTTATCAAACTGAAACTCTTATAGTCAGTTCTTTTTAAGCTCTAGAAGGGACTTCACTGACTGTGACCCTTGATTTAGTTTGCCTACTCTGAAGAGCTCTGTGTTACAGGTATCAACCGCCACTAGGTGTCAGACCTGCCAATAAAAATCTGTAATGTGCTCCGTGGCGGTTCACTTATTCTAAAAGAGCAAGGCCATATTATCTTCTAACAAACACTGATTCAACAGCTATTGTGCGGTAGTAATAAAGATTAAATGAGGTCCACCCACCCACCCCCTACCGCCCCTAAGAGACAGGTAAATGCCTGGATTATAAAATGAGTTTTCTCTCACTCTGGGGGGAAAAAAAAAAGATCTAAGTGAAATAATATACAGAAAGTGCCATTGCCTATCACACAATGGGAGCTCAACGACTGAATGGTATCTATTATCTTTTCTTCATAATCCCTTTTTTTAAATCTTTTCAATTTTTTTAAATTGTAAGAAAAAAATCATGTAACATTAAAAAAGTGACCATCTTAACCATTTCTAAGTGTACAGATATATAGTATTAAATATATTATATTCCCACTGTTTTGCAACCAGTATCTAGAACTCTTTTCACCTTGTAAAACTGAAACTCTAAACCTTAAACAGCAACTCCCTAGTTCTCCCTCCCCCAATCCCTCAAATTGTACTTTGTTTGCATGCATTGGACTACTCCAAATACTTTATATAAATGGAGTCACGCACTTTTTGTGACACTTACTTCACTTAACACATTGTCCTCAAGGTTCATCTATGTTGAAGCATATATCAGAACTATATTTCTTTTTAAAGCTGAGTAATATTCCACTGTACATGTATACCACATCTTGTTTATCTCTTCATCTGTGGTTGGACATTTGGGTTGCTGCCATTCCTTGGCTATCAGGAATAATGCTGCTATAAACATACATGTACAAAATACCTCTTTAAAATTCTGCTTTCAAATCTCTTGAATATATACCTAGAAGTGAAATTATTAAATCGTAGGGTAATTCTACTTTTAATTTTTAAGGAACCACCACTGTTTTCCATAGTGGTTATACAAACTTATATTTCCACCAGCATCATTCAGGGCTCCTATTTTTCCATATCCTTTCCAACACTTATTATTTTCCCTTCCTTCCTCCCTTCCTCCCTCCCTTCCTTCTTTCTTTCCTTCCTTCCTTCCTTCCTCGGCTGTGCCTGCTACATATGGAGGTTCCCAAGCTAAGGGTTAAATCGGAGCTGTTGCTACAAGCCTGTACCACAGCAACACCAAATCTGAGTCCAATCTGCAACCTACACCACAGCTTGTTGCAACACCAGGTCCTTAACCCACTAATTGAGGGCAAGAATTGAACCCACATTCTCACAGAGACTACATCAGGTTCTTAATCTGCTGAGCCAAAATGGGAACTCAGGTTTGTTTTCTTTTTTTTTTATTGTAGCCATCCTAATAGTTGTGGGGTAGTCTCTCTTTCTCACTTTTTCTTGCCTGCCCTAGTTCTCTTTATGTTTCCCCTTTACATCATATCATCTTCACATCCTTATGGTTTTATCTAATCCCAAAACGACGATTTTCTTCCTTACTAAAATTTTGAATGGTCTAAAAGAAATACTTGTTAAATGTTTCATGGTATACGTGGTGTAAGAAAAGTCTATAATTGCTCTCGATTGGACATTTCAGAAGACAAACCACAGATAGGGGAGTTCCCGTTGCTGCTCAGTGGGTTACGAAGCCCACCAGTATCCATGTGAATGTGGGGTTGATCCTGGGCCTCACTCAGTAGGTTAAGGATCCAGCTTGCCATGAGCTGTGGTGTTGGTCACAGATACAGCTGTGATCTGGCATTGTTATGGCTCTGGCATAGGCTGGCAGCTGCAGCTCTGATTCGACCCTTAGCCTGGGAACTTCCATGTGCCTTGGGTGTGGTCCTAAAAAGCAAAAAACAAACCCCCACAGATATTAAAATCCAAGATAAATGATAGCACATTTCATCTTTGCATTTATGAGATCTTATTACACTATTCTGCAAGTGTGTAAATACTTTCTTTAAAAAAAACTGTAGGGGGAGTTCTCTTGGTGGCTGAGCAGTTAACAAACCCAACTAGCATCCATGAGGAGGCGGGTTCGATCCCTGGCCTCACTCAGTGGATTAAGGATCCAGCATTGCCATGTGCTGTGGTGTAGCTCGCAGAAGTGGCTTGGATCCTGTGTGGCTGTGGCTGTGGTGTAGGCTGGCAGCTACAGCTCCAATTTGACCCCCAACCTGGGAACCTCCATATGCAGCCCCATAAAGTAAAAAAACAAAAACAAAAACACCTGTAGGAACAAAAGATAGCAATCTTATCTGTGGATGTCACACTGATATATATATATATATGTCTTACATAGTAAAAGACTTTCTTACATCTACATAAGTGTTTTGCAGGGGAAAATGTGAACAATTTGCTGACTGCTTACTCCACTCGGACCTTGATAGCACTGGCATTTCAGGGTTTATAAATTATTGGATTAAATTATCGAATTGTATAATATAAAAAACATAGCTGTATTTTGAATCTCACCTTCCTACCTTTTGCCATCTTTTTTTTTTTTTTTTTTTTTTTTTTTTTTTTTTTTTTTTTTTTTTTTTTTTTTTTTTTTTTTTTGTATTTTTAGGGCTGCACCATGGCATACGGAGGCTCCCAGGACAGGGGTTGAATCGGAGCTGCAGCTGCCAACCTATACCACAGCCACAACAATGCAGGATCCTTAACCCACTGACTGCTGAGGCCAGGGATAGAACCCGCATCCTCTTGGATATTAGTCGGGTTTTTGCCATCTTTATTCACTGGAGTAGAGAATCCCTGTGGCTCAGGTTCACATAAGTAAATACTCAGTAAGTCCTGGAATACCTCTCGTCTTGCAGAGGCACAAACATAGTTAAATGCTAAACCACCTCTTTTTCAAACTGTGCAAATGATGACAGATGTTTGAATAAAGCTCACCCACGCACGTTTCACAGAGCATGGAAACCAGTATTATTGAGCAGCTATCTCACTGTGGTTTCGATTTGTATTTCCCCAATGACTCCTGATGTTGAGCATCTTTTCATATGCTTTTTGGCCACTGTTACATTATTCTTTAAAGCACAGGCTTAAAAGTCAGGTTAATGTAAGTGCCTAGGAAGTAAGAAAATGAAGTGGGTAGAAGGGAAATAACTAGGATTCTCACAGGACAGCTGGTGAAAGCAAACAGCTATACCCTTTTAGAAAGCAAAGTGTCAGTATCTAGTAATATTTAAAATATGCCATACACTTGATGCAACAATCCCATCTTAGGAATTTACCCAATAGAAACAAAAGAACATACATATATATGTGTGTGTATATATATACACACACATATACACACACACACACGAACCTATAAATGTGTGTGTGTGTGTGTGTGTTATACATATTGGTTCTTTTGTTTCATATAGATATATATATATGAAAAATGCTTAGTGTAATAGCAAAATATCCGCAAGCAAAGTGAATGTTCATTAGTGGTGCCAAAGTCAAACTGTATAATTTTTCCCATTACTTAGTGAATTTTAATACAATTACAGGTGTACAAAAATCATCACAGTTCAATTTTTATAGCATTTCCATTGCAAACCCTCAGTGCATCCCCCCACCCCCCAACTTGTCTCATTTGGAAACCATAGGTTTTCCAAAATCTGTGAGTTAGTATCTGTTCTGCAAAGAAGTTCATTGTGTCCCTTTTTTTAGTTTCCACATATAAGTGGTAGCAGTTGATACTGGTGTCTCATTGTCTGACTGACTTCACTTTGCATGATAATTTCTAGGTCCATCCATGCTGCTATAAATGTTGTTATTTCATTCCTTTTAATGGCTGAGTAATATTCCATTGTGTATATGTACCAGATCACTCCTCTGTCGATGGGCATTTAGGTTGTTTCCATGACTTGGCTATTGTAGAGTGCTGCAATGAACACTGAGTACAGGTGTCTTTTCGAGTCATGGTTTTTTCTGGATAGATGCCCAGGAGTGGGATTGCTGGATCAAATGGTAATTCTATTTTGAGTTTTCTAAGGAATCTCCATACTGTTTTCCACAGTGGTTGCACCAATTTGCATTCGCACTAACAGTGTAATAGGGATCCTTTTTCTCTACACCCTCTCCAGCACTTATTGTTTGTTGACTTTTTGATGATGGCCATTCTGGCCGGTGTAAGGTGGTACCTCCTAGCGGTTTCGATTTGCATTTCTCTAATAACAAGTGATGCTGAACATCTTTTCATGTGTTTTTGGCCATCTGTATGTCTTCTTTGGAGAATTGTCTGTTTAGATTTTCTGCCCATCTTTTGATGGGGTTGTTTGTTTTTTTTTTTTGGTACTGAGCTGTAGGAGGTGTTCGTAAATTCTGGAGATTAATCCCTTGCCAGTCAGTTCATTTGCAAATATTTTCTCCCATTCAGTGGGTTGTCTTTTCATTTTGTTTAGGGTTTCCTTTGCTGTGCAGAAACTTTAAAGTTTAATTAAGTCCCATTTGTTTATTTTTCTTTCTATGGTCATTACTCTAACAGGTGGATATGAGAAGATGTTGCTTTCATTTACATCAGAGAGTGTTTGGCCAGTGTTTTCCTCTAAGAGTTTATAGTGTCTGGTCTTCTATCCAGATCTTTAATCCATTTTGAGTTTATTTTTGTGCATGGTGTTAAGAAGTGTTCTAATTTCATTTTTTTTACCTGTGGCTGTCCAGTTTTCCCAGAAGCACTTATTGAACAGGCTGTCTTTTCTCCAATGTATGTCCTTGCCTCCTTTATCATAGATTAGTTGACTGTAGGTGCATGGGTTTAATTCTGAGCTTTCTATCTTGTTGCACTGATCTATATTTCTGTCTTTGTGCCAGTACCATTCGGTTTTGATGACTGAAGCTTTGTAGTAGAGTCTGAAGTCACGGAGCCTGATTCCTCCAGCTCCATTTTTCTCTCAGGATGTCTTTGGCCATTCTGGGTCTTTTGTGCTTCCAAACAAAAACTTTAAAATATTTTGTTCTAGTTCTGTGAAAAATGTGATTGGTAATTTGATAGGGATTGCATTGAATGTGTAGATTGCCTTGGGTAGTATAGTCATTTTGATAATATTGACTCTTCCAATCCAAGAGCGTGGTGTGTGTCTTTCCACCTGTTCATGTCATCCTTGATTTCTTTCATCAGCGTCTTATAGTTTTCAAAGTACAGGTCTTTTGTCTTTTTAGGTAGGTGTATTCCTAAGTATTTGATTCTTTTTGATGCGATGGTAAACGGGATTGCTTCCCTGATTTCTCTTTCTGATCTTACATTGTTAGTATATAGAAATGCAGTTGATTTGTGTGTATTAATTTTGTATCCTGTGACTTTGCTTTCTCTGCATTGATGAGCTCTAAGAATTTTCTGGTAGAGTCTTTAGGATTCTCTAGGTATAGTATCATGGCACCTGCAAATAGTGATAGTTTGACTTCCTCCTTTCCAGTTTGGATTCCTTTTATTTCTTTTACTTCTCTGATTGCTGTGTCTAGGACTTGCAAAACTATGTTGAATAGCAGTGGCGAGAGTGGACATGCTTGTCTTGTTCCTGATCTCAGCGGGAATTCTTTCAGCTTTTCACCATTGAGAATGATGTGAGCTCTGGGTTTGTCATAGGTGGCCTTTATTATGTTGAGGTACGTTCCCCCTATGCCCACTTTCTGAAGGGTTTTTATCAGAAATGGGTGTTGGATTTTGTCAAAGGCTTTTCTCTGCATCTATTGAGAGGGTCATATGGTTTTAATTCATCAGTCTGTTAACGTGGTATATAACACCAGTTAATTTGTGGAGAATATGAAGAGTCTTTGCATCCCTGGGATAAATCCCACCTGATCATGATGTACAGTCCTTTCAATGTATTGTTGGATTTGGTTGGCTAGTTTTTTGTTGAGGATTTTTGCATCTATGTTCATCAATGAAATTGGCCTGTAATTTTCTTTTTTTTCTGGTATCTTTGTCTGGTTTTGGTATCAGGGTGATGGTTGCCTCATAGAATGAGTTTGGGAGTATCCCTTCCTCTGCAATTTTTGGGAATAGTTTCAGAAGGGTAGGTGTTAGCTCTTCTCTAAATGTTTGATAGAATTCGCCTGTAAAGCCATCTGGTCCTGGGCTTTTGTTTGTTGGAAGTTTTTTAATCACAGTTTCAGTTTCAGAACTTGTGATTGGTCTATTCATCTTTTCTATTTCATCTTGGTTTAGTCTTGGAAGATTGTACTTTTCTAAGAATTTGTCCATTT
>PVHT020000036.1:682065-746865 GCA_004024745.2 Catagonus wagneri
TTCAGAAGGGTAGGTGTTAGCTCTTCTCTAAATGTTTGATAGAATTCGCCTGTAAAGCCATCTGGTCCTGGGCTTTTGTTTGTTGGAAGTTTTTTAATCACAGTTTCAGTTTCAGAACTTGTGATTGGTCTATTCATCTTTTCTATTTCATCTTGGTTTAGTCTTGGAAGATTGTACTTTTCTAAGAATTTGTCCATTTCTTCTAGGTTTTCCATTTTATTGCCGTATAGTTGCATGTAGTAGTCTCTTATGATTCTTTGTATTTCTGTGATGTCTGTTATTACTTCTCCTTTTTCATTTCTAATTTTATTGATTTGTGTCCTCTCTCTTTTTTTCTTGGTAAGTCTGGCTAGGGGTTTATCAATTTTGTTGATCTTTTCAAAGAACCAGCTTTTAGTTTCATTGATCTTTTCTGTGGTTTTCTTTGTTTCTATTTCGTTGATTTCTGCTCTGATCTTTATGATTTCTTTTCTTCTACTAACTTTAGGTCTTGTCAGTTCTTCTCTCTCTAGCTGCTTTAGGTGTAAAGTTAGGTTGTTTATTTGAGCTTTTTCTTGTTTCTTGAGGTAGGCTTGTATTGCTCTAAACTTTCCTCTTAGAGCTGCTTTTGCTGCATCCCAGAGGTTTTGGAGTGTCGTATCTTTGTTGTCATTTGCTTCTAGGTATCTTTTAATGTCTTCTTTGATTTCTTCTGTGATCCATTGGTTGTTTAGTAGCATGTTGTTTAGTCTCCACGTGCTTGTATTTTTTGCCTTTTTTTTCTTGTTGATTTCCAGTCATATAGCATTGTGGTCAGAGAAGATGCTGGATGTGATTTCAATTTTCTTAACAGTTACTGAGGCTTGATTTGTAGCCCAGGATGTGATCAATCTTAGAGACTGTTCTGTGTGCACTTGAGAAGAATGTGTATTCTGTTGCTTTTAGATGGAAGGTCCTATAAATATCTATTAAGTCCATCTAGTCTAATGCTTCGTTCAGAGCCTGTGTTTCCTTATTGATTTTCTGTCTGGATGATCTATCCACTGGTGTAAGTGGGGTGTTAAAGTCCCCCACTATGATGGTGTTCTTGTTGATTTCTTCTTTTAAGGTTGTTAGCAGTTGCCTTATATATTGTGGTGATCCTATGTTGGGTGCATAGATATTTAAAATTGTTATATCTTCTTCCTGGACTGATCCTTTGATCATTATATGTAGTGCCCTTCCTTGTCTCTTAAAATGTTCATTTTAAAGTCTATTTTGTCTGATACGAGTATTGCTACTCCAGCTTTCTTTTGATTCCCATTTGTATAGAATATTTCCTTCCATCCTCTCACTTTCAATTTGTACACGTCCCTAGAAGTGAAGTGGGTCTCTTGAAGACGCATATACATGGGTCTTGTTTTTGTATCCATTCGGCTAGTCTGTGTCTTTTGGTTGGGGCATTCAGTCCATTAACAGTTTAGGTAATTATTGATAAGTATGTTCTTATTGCCATTGTATTAACTGTTTTGGATTTTTGTTGCTCTTTTTTCTTCCCTTATTCTCTTGTTGTCTCCTCTTGTGGTTTGATGACTATTTTTAATGTTGTATTTGCATTGATTTTTCTTATTTGTTTGTGTATCAATTGTAGGTTTTTGGTTTGCAGTTACCCTGAAGTTTTGATAGGGGAGTCTATATATAAATGAGATTGTTTTAAGTTGTTGGTTTCTTTTTTTTTTTGTCTTTTTGCCTTTATGTAGAGCCGCAGCCGCGGCATATGGAGGTTCCCAGTCTAGGGGTCTAACAGGAGCTGTAGCTGCCTGCCTTCGCCACAGCCACAGCAACGCGGGATCCGAGCCGCGTCTGCAACCTTCACCACAGCTCACGGCAACGCCGGATCCTTAACTCACTGAGCAAGGCCAGGGATCGAACCCGCAACCTCATGGTTCTTAGTCGGATTCGTTAACCACTGAGCCACTAAGGGAACTCAAGTTGTTGGTTTCTTAATTGCACATGTGTCTCCAGTGTCCTACATTTGTGCTCTCTTCTCTTGATTTCTGATTTTGGTAACACAGTTTGCCTCCAATGCCCTTGCCCCACAACAAGCCACAGTCACCCATGTTTTGCCAGGATTCCTCCAAGAATTGTAGTCAGGTTCTACCCGGATTCCTATGGAGACTTTGGTTTGCCCTGGGACCCAGTACACGTGAAAGTCTGTGTGCACCTTTCAAGAATGGGGTCTCTGTTTCCCCTAGTCCCGTGTGCACACAAGCCCCACTGGCCTTCAATGCCAGATGCTCCGCGGGCTCTTTCTCTCTGTGCCAGATCCCCAGGCATGGGGATTTGACGTGGGGTTCAGAACTCTCAGTCCTTTAGGTGAGTCTCTGTGATACAGTTACTTTCCAGTCTGTGGGGCTTCCCACCCAGGAGGTATGGGGTTACTTCCACTGCATAATCGCCCCTCCTACCTTGTGATGTGGTCTCCTGTTTGTCTTCTGGAGTAGAATATCTTTTTGAAAGTTTCCAGTCCATTTGGTTGAAGGTTGCTCGGCATTTGGTTGTAGTTTTGCTGTTTTTTTGGGAGAGAAGTTGAGCTCCAGTCCTTCTATTCTGCCATCTTAATCCTGGTCCAAACTATATAACTTGTATTATAGATATTATGCTGTTTTTAAAGAATGAATTTCATATATATCTACTGACCTAATTACAAATTAATGACATGTTATAAAAGAAAGATTGGGTTTCAGAGTAATATGTAGATCTCACAGGCCTCTTTTTAATTTATAAAAACAGAAGGAAAATATATATTCATATCCTCTGACTATATTTGCAAAGAATAGGGGAGAATGTAGAGGGCTAACCTTAACACTGACCACTTGGCTGGGGTGAGGGGGATTATTAGCCTTTTTTAAAATCTCTCCACTAACTCACTTATTTTAATGAGCACAAACTGATTTTTTAAGCATAAAAATTTAAAGAAAAAAAAGCAAAACAATTAAAAATACTTTAGCAGCATTTTTTGGATCACTTGGATTAATTATTCCCTCTGAAAGAAAGTGATTATCTGTTTGCCACAGGAAAACCTAAGATCACATTTTGAGATGGACCAGAAGGTGGGGAAGTTGGAAAAGAGAAGAGAAATAAGAGAATCTGGAATAATCATCAATAAAAGACAGAAACAGAAGACAAGGGTCTGATCCATACAGAAAAGGAGGTTTATGATCAGAGCTCCAACGAAAGAGGTAACCAAGTAGAGACCACAGTTTGTATTTGTTCAGAGCTCTGCAGTTTCCAGAAACGCTCTCACATACATTGTCCCTTTTAATCCTCTGTAAGGATGGGTTAGGCAGGTGGGATTGCCCTTATTTTTCACGTGAGGAAAAGAGGGCTTAAAGACCCCATGTGTGATTTGATCAGGTCACAGAACTTGAAAGTGACGAAGTTGAAACCCTCCTAACTCCAGGTTCAGGAGAGCAACCAGAGAAGCCAAGGAACAGAGGAGGAAGCTGAAGTAATCTCTGCAACAAATGCAGAGGGTCCCAGACCCAGCTGCCACAGCGAGCATGGAGTGACAGAGCCACTGCAGTGCAACGGGCAGTTGCTTGCTATGAAACAGAAGCTCCTTTACAAGAACTACTGCCTTTGACTCAGTCCCCCTGGAGGTAGATACCAGTATTCTCCCTAATAAGCAGCCAATGCCCTTAGGGGTCTGTAACCTGCCCAGTACCACACAACTAGTAAAATGGCAGAACCACCTGTCAGTCATTCAGAATGGAGACTGGACGTGGTCTTGGAGACCCCAGGTATTCATCCGTTAGGTGCAAGATCACGGACAGGTGGAGTGGGGGATCCCAGGGAGGAGCTGGAGCAGCCTGGGCAGCAGGGGTGCATTTGTGGGGCTTGGGGCAATACCTGTTTATCAAGAAGTATGGAAATATTTCAGTATTTTAGCAACCAGTGTAGACATACAAGTATACATTGCCCCTGAGCAGATGCAAGACTCAGTCCCACATCTGATGTGACTCCAAAAGCCACACTTTTAACTACTCTCACCTCTCTCTACCCCAGCCAACTCCACCCTTAGCACAATATCCTCCCATCTTCACCTGACTCAGATACTCATGTCTGAGCCTGCTTGGTATAGAACATAACAGATCTTTGCACCATCCTACTGACCATTTATAAAATTTTAATAAAATAACTTTTTATAAATACAACTGCCTTTTTCTTCTATTTTTTTTGCTGCACCCACAGCATGTGGAAGTTCCTAGGTCAGGGATTGAACCCGTGCCACAGCTGTAACCAGAGCCTCGGCAGCAGCAATGCTGGATCTTTAACCCTCTGGGCCACCAGGGAAGTCCTACAAGTGCCTTCTTAAATGAGGAGAGTCCTTTGAGGAGAAGCCCCCTTGGAACTCCTGAGCACTTTGATGGTATCACATTCTAATAATCAATGATCTGAGAATCGCTGAACCTCTGCAAAGAAGAAACTGGCAATCTGGAGTGGAGGAGGAAGAGTAGGAAACATGGGAAATGGGAAGACAAGGAGCCAGGGAGTTGTTACGAGGCTGAGGGCTGTTCAGGACCTTTCGAAAGTTCCCATCGGTGGGGTAACCAATCAGACACTTTAAAAAAAAAAAAAAAAACTGTGTGCCTGATGTTCAGACTGAAAGGTATTTGCCTTGATAGGGCAATAAAGCCCTCCTCTGCCTGTCCCCACACCAGCAACTATCAGCACAGCTCACTGCATGCACACTTCCCTGAAGAAGGGATTTAGTGCAGGTTGAGAAAGTTGCTGTGTCCACAATGGACAGTGCTGGTGTGGACAACTCTTTTCAGACACTGTCCAGTAAAGGAAAGGTACCTAGAGGGAGAAGTGGTATCAAGAGAATTTGTTTGTAATGTATGCTTTCCAAAGGTGAAAAAGGGTAGGGGAGGGATAAATTAAAGAGTTTAGGGTTAGCAGACACAAACTACTACATATAAAGTAGATTAAAAAAAAAAAAGTTCCTGTCGTGGCTCAGCAGAAACAAATCTAACTAGTATCCATGAGGACGCAGGTTCGATCCCCGGCCTCGCTCAATGGGTTAAGGATCCAGGGTTGCCCTGAGCTGCGGTATAGGTTGCAGACCTGATAAACACCAAGGTCCTACTGTATAGCCCAGGAACTATATTCAGTAGTCGTAATAGACCATAGTGGAAAAGAATATCATGGCAGTTTTTCTAACAGCATGCACACTTTGAGATCTATGGAGACCTTATAAAATTCCCCCGTTTCCTGTTCACTGATTCCAAATCCAAACAAAAGATAAAAGACCATAAATAATTTTTTAAAAAATTGGAGAAGTAATGCATTTGGAATTATTGCTTATACTTACTTTACATATGTATAAATATGCTTATACAAACATGTACACATAGTAGCCTAAAAAAGGAGTTTGTTTTTAAGAACTTTTTTCATAGGGTGAATTGTGCAGATGGAATGAGATGAAGCACATAATAAGCTTAAAATAATATTTTTCACATAGCAATTCCTCAGTATATTCACTGTTATCATTGCTTCTCTAATGATGTATAGGAGAAGGGAGGGCAGGAGAAGAGGAGGAGGAAAACGAAAGCTGCAGCAGCTCTCTCACTCTTTGTGTGTCCTCTGAAGCATCAGCAAATCCCGCTTCTGGTCCACCAGCTGGTGCAGGATGGCTTTCCTCTTGTGGTTAGCAGCTGCCTCCAGCTGGTGCTTCAGACAATGCTGTTCTCGCTTCTGCCTTTCCATCATTAGCTCACCCTCATTCTTACCAAAGATGGGCTCAGAAGAGTCTGGCTCAAACATGGGCAGCTGGGGACGTCTGTTCTTTATCTGAAACAGAGACACAGATAATGCCGGTTATAATTATACCAGGGAATAGACTTTATGCACAAGGCTGTGGCAGAGCAAAAGCCAATACCTTGGAGGAAGGAACAGGGCCTCAAAAACCACCAAATGGATAATATAGAAGGGTATTCGTAACAATACAGGATTTATACATACTTTTAGAATTGCAGCACTACAAATTTTTAAAGTAATAATTACCCCTTTACCTGTGCATCCAAAGCTCTCTTGTAACACTGTGTTTCTTCCATCTTATCTTTTATATATTTGGCTCTTTGTGCAGCAAGTCTGGCAGTTAAGAACAAGAAAAGGTGGGGGGCACAGTTTGTTACAGGGGCTTTAGTAATACAGATTAACATCAAGAAAACATGTTTTGTAAGTATTAATAGGGATAAGAGCCTGGTAAGCAAAAAGTGGTATTTCCTTCTAGGAACTTTCATTTTAAGAAAAGAGAGTGATTCGAATCCATAGGCTAGTGGACAATGTGTTGGACACGGACAGACAGGCAAGTATAAGCTAATGACCATACTGTCCAAACACCACCACTAACACAGGCGCCCCTCCACCCCCATCATTCACCCCCCACCCCCAGGCCCCTGTGCTTTAAAAAAAATCTAGATAGGAAAGCAGGAAGTATCCATTCTATAAAGGAGTTCATCTAAGGTTCCTTTTTCAGAAAAGTGATCCTTCCAGTTATAAAATGAATATTACAGGAGTTCCCGCTGTGGTGCAGTAGTATTAGTGGCTTCTTGGGAACGCTGGGATACAGGTTTGATCCCTAGCCTGGCACAGTGGGTTAAGGATCTGGAGTTACTCAGGTCTGATCCCTGGTGGGGGAACTCTATGTACTGTGGGGCAGCCAAAAAAGAATAAATCTATTTTTATGCAACCTCCATATGTCAAAATGTGTGTATAATGGAACATATACATTTTATAGAAACAATGTTTTAGTCACATAAAGTAGCTGCCTTTGCTTGTTTTAGGAGCCTCTCTCACAACCACAGTGGCCCCCTTAATTGCTCTCCTGACCTCAGCAGTGGAAGTGTGGCCCCTGCAGGCATGTTTGAACTCTGGGGCTCTGACCCCATCCCAGGCCTCAGATGACCCAAGCAGTACCAAACAGATTCTCTTTCCTGAAAATTTGGAATGGAGACTGAAATTCACCAGTTGAGCTGGAAGAAAGACGATGTGAGCTAAGGAGCTGTGGGTGTGAGCAGTTCGAAAGCTTTCTTTTTACATGGGTTTTAGTCCCTGGTTCCACTGCTCCTGGGTCCCCCATATATTCCTGCCCTCAGGTACCATGGGACACCCCTTCATATTTATAATAAAACTCAGCTTTGCCTTGAAGTCACCTGGAAATAGCTGGGAATGAATCCTGCTTAAAGGTAAGTCCCTTCCTCCATCTCCCAGGATTAGTGACCACAAAACAATACAAAATGATACCCTGTAATTAAAGTTACTATAGACTGGCAATCATTGCTGTGATGATAATTACAATAGTACCAGCTTCTTCATGTTTCTAATGAAGTTCTGTACCAGCTGCTAGCTGGGTTAGTCTGCTCAGCTGGTTACACTGTGCTAATGAAACTACCAATGCTGATTTGGTCCCACATGGAAATTAGCATCCCGTGATCATTCTGAATTCACGTTTCAGGGCATGTCTGGCTAGACTTACTCCTCTGTGAGCTGCACTTGTTCCAGGCGGTCCATCAACTCTCTGTTCTGTCTTTGCTTTACATCCTTTCCCCGTCTGCAATCCATTTGTTTCAGGAGATTTTGGGAATATGTCTCTTGCTTAAAAGCATTAATCTCAGGACTGAGTGGCCGTTTATCAAACAGGAAGGATTTCTAGAATGAGAGAGAAACAACTCATTTGTTCTCAATAATAAAAAGCAACAAAAAATAAAGATAATCATTCAAAAGACTAAAATCAATCAGAAAGTATTGATTCAGTTATAATACATGCCCAGTTCTTAACACATTGACCAGCTAGTGACTCACAGGATAATACGAGTGTGCTCAAGAATGATTCTGAACTGAAGTGACCAAAGGCCCATCAATGAGAGATGGAAAAGGACGTACGGAATAGTCCTAGTACTTACAACATGCACACTGAAAGGAGGACTTCTGAATGAGTCCAGAAGCACGAGCAAGGACTGCGAGGGGTAGAAGATGGAGAATTGAACATCTACTCTGGGAACCCAGCAGTGATCAAGAACAGAGATCCACAGAGCCCTGCTGTCACTGAGGCTGCATGTTGGTGCAGGAGACAGCCAACGAGCAAACGGCACAGAGATAATATTAAGTGCTATGAAGCCCTTATAGTGAGTGACTGGGCGGGAATCGGGCTAAACTGGCTTAGGGAAGGCTTTTATTAGAAAGCTCCAACCTTGCACAACCCTCTTTTTACCTCTACCACATTACAGAGAGTGTATCAAAATGTTCATAAATAGGGCAGGTATCATCAATAGAAATTTTGAAGTGTCTTACATAAAATTCAGGTTTCTCATTCTTGTGGATTCTTATAGCTTCAGCGACTCCAAGATTATAAGCAGCGTTTTTTTGATTCTGTTCTCTACTAGCCAGACTTCTCATCTTTGGGAAAAGAAAAAAAATCTCATATTGTAAGAAAGCCTTTAAAAAATTTAATTCTGCTACATTAAAGTAATCCAGCCAAGGTAGCAACTTGACTTTTGGAGGCAGTGGTACTTTCTGATGTGTCCATAGATTTTTTTTTTTTTTTAAGTAGGCTGGGAAAGTGTTTTTGTTCCCCATTCTTGGGTTCTAGGTACCACCTCCACAGGGAGGGAAGGTGTCATGAGTGGTTACCTAGGACATCACCAATGCAGGAAAGGGCAGTAGGATGAGTTATTGGAGATGACAGAAATCTGCATAAAGCAGGTGCCATTCCATTTTTATTTGAGATAGGTCATGAATTTGAAGGGGAAAGCCTTGGATGGGATTATATCTCAATCAAAAATAAAGCTATATATTGGGAAGTTTCCATCGTGGCTCAGGGGAAACAAATCCACCTAGTATCCACGAGGATCCGGGTTCGATCCCTAGCCTCGCTCAGTGGGTTAAGGATTCGGCTTTGCCATGAGCTGTGGTGTAGGTCGAGGACAAGGCTCAGATCCCACGTTGCTGTGGCTGTGGTGCAGGCCAGCAGCTGTAGCTCCGACTCTACCCCTAGCCTGGGAACCTCCATATGCCGCAGATGTGGCCCTAAAAAGCAAAATCAAAAAGAAAAACCATATAATCCAGAAATTCCACCTTTACACATTAGTCCTTGGGTGGGAGGAGAGGAATCAGTGACTCATACAAACATCAGCTACGTGGATATTCCAGGGTTCTTACAATTAGTGGAAACTTGGATACAACTTGAGTTTTAGTTCAGCGGTAAATAAGTAATTAGATATGTTATAATACAGACATATGATGGAATGTTTTAATGCCGTCCCCCGTTAAACACTCCTTAACCAAGGTGCTGACCTACCTGCTCTTGAAAGAGAGCCTCCTGGTCTTTCAGCATTTGGTACTGCTGTATGAGCCGCTCATCCTCCACCTCCTTCCTCCGCCTCTCCGCAATGCAGTACAGCGGGGTATTCCGCTGTGCTCGTTGCAAGCATACGTAACACATTTCCTGTAACAGCAAGTTTTAAGTTGATTTTTACCTTTTACTTTTGCCCTCATCATCCCTTCCCAAGCTCTCCAAAGGCTAGGTGTATCAAAAGGTGTATGTCATTGATGATACAGTATTGATGATATGAGCCAAATGAAATTTTTTTCAGAGGGCGCCCCACAAATATGCAAGAGGATTCACTAAACTCTTGTGTGGACAGACGGTATGTAGTAATTGAAAATTAGAAAGTGCTTTCTCAGCACTGTTTTTGTTAGCTTGTAGATTCAGACTAGTGGATTGATTTATCACACAGTCCAATTATGGGTCCTGAGTACCTGAGTCATACCCACAGAGTAAAGAAAGAGCAATTCCCAGAATTTTCCTTGAGCAACAGAAGTCAGAGAAAGATTCTGACTGGGTTACGTTTGTTGGAAGACACTGTACCTGTCCCGCCCTATTATGATCCTGGCAAGAAAGGGCTGGAGAAGTTTTAGGCTTCATTTCATTGTCATTTTTCACACCACGGGGAGATGATAGGCTGTGAAAGCATTGCAACATTAATGTTAATACATTCTGCTATCAATGATCAGTTATCAGTGATAATTTTAGAAGCAAGTATGAATATAATAAAATGAAAAATATCTCAGTGGTTTTCTTTAAAGCATCTACATGTACAGAGATTAATAATGTAGGCTTTGTATCAGATAAACCTAGGTTGAATCCCAGCTTTATTACAAGCTTACTGGCAGTAGACAAGCTGAATAATCATATGTATTTGATTTCACTTTGGTGAAATTGGGATAAAATTTATTCATTCTACGGAAATGTACTGAGAACTTACTACGTACACTGCTCTAAGCATGAGAGATGTCATGAAGAACAAAACACACACATTAAAAAAAAGCTCTATCCTCATAGAATTAACATGTTGATGGGGACAAAGAGCCAACAGATAAGATAAATGAGTGAATTTTATGGTCTGTTTGATGGCAGTAAATGCCATGCAATGCTGGAATAATAAAGTTAATCATGAATAGAATGGCCAGGGAAGTTCTTACTAAAAAGTGAAATTTGAGCAAATACTTGCAAGGAAGTAAAGAAATAATAATAATCAGATATCTGATGGTGAAGAATCCAGCAGTACAAAATCCTTGAAGTGGGAGCATGCCTGTGTTCAGTGAGCTAGTGGCTGAAAGCAGCAGATAGAAATCAGGCAGGATCTGAAGGCCGTGGTAAAGACTTCAGCATGTACTTTGGGTGAGAACGGGAACCCACTGGAGGGTATAGTGTCCAGCACTAGTGATAGGGTCGGAGTATGCACAGGTAGTTGTAGAAGTCCCAGTAGGGGACCACAGATAAAGAGAGAAACTTGGGGGACTTTGGGAGATCACTGTAGGTTAGTAATTGCTCAAGAAGGCCATCAGCACAAGGCAGGCTTGCTTTACTATTGGAGGCTGGGAGGATCGAGAATTGCCTCAGGTCAATGGGTGGGGGTGGGATGAGGCCTGCATTCAGGTTCAGACCAAGGGCAGGAGTTTGAGGACCACCCTTCTGCTGATCTGAATACACAACTTACCGGATACTAAGGAGGCCAGGGATCAAATTCAAGCCACAGCTCAACCTATGCCACAGCTGCGGCAACTCTGGATCCTTAATCCACTGCGCCACAACAGGAACTCCAATATGATCTCAGTTTTGTTTAAAATATATGTATGGGAGTTCCCATAATGGCTCAGTAGAAACAAAACTGACTAGCATCCATGAGGACACAGGTTCGATCCCTGGCCTTGCCCAGTGGGTTGGGGATCTGGCATTGCTGTGAGCTGTGATGTAGGTCGCAGATGCCACTTGGATCCCGTGTTTCTGTGATTGGCGTAGGCCAGCGGCTACAGTTCCAATTCAACCCCTAACCAGGCAACCTCCATATGCCAGGGATGCAGCCCTAAGAAGACAAAAGACAAAAATGAAATAAAAAGCATGTATGTTTCAAGTACAGATGTGTATGTATATATATATATATGTATATATAATATGCAGTGAAATGAAAGATATACGCCATAATGTTAACAGAAAGTTTCCTCTATTTAGTAGGGTTATGGGTGACTTTTTTGCATCTCTTGCTTATCTCATTTCTTCCAAAATTTCTGTGATAAACATGTATTACTTTAGCAATCAGGAGAAAAGAAACATTGGTCAGCTTCTCGAGGAAACATTTACTAGGGCTCTCTGGTAATTAATCCCTCCTCTTGGCAGCCTCTGTACTTTCTTTTGTTATGTCCATCACAGACATTATTATTATTTTTTTTTTTTGGCAATATTCTCCTAGACTATAAGTTTTGGAGTTCCCTGTTGATCTAGTGGGTTAAAGACCCAACATTGTCACTGATGTGGCTCAGGTCACTGCTGTGGCATGGGTTCCATCCCTGGCCCTGGAATTTCCACAAGCTACAGGCACAGCCCCCCACCCCCAAAAAGAAAAAGGACAATTAGTTTTATGAAAGTAAGTCTGTATGTCTTTTCTGTCTCATAGTTCTGTAGCTTCAGTGTCTAGAATAGTGCCTGGCACATAAGAGGTGTTCAGTGTTGGTTGGGTTGAACTAAATTCCAAAGTGGAGCTCCCGTGATGGCGCAGCGGAAATGAATCTGACTAGGAACCATGAGGTTGCAGATTCGATCCCTGGCCTAACTCAGTGGGTTAAGAATCCGGCGTCGCCTTGAGCTGTGGTATAGGTCACAGACGCAGCTTGGATCTGGCGTCGCTGTGGCTGTGGTGTAGGCCAGCAGCTATAGCTCGGATTTGACCCCTAGCCTAGGAACCTTCATATGCTGCAGGTGCAGCCCTAAAAAAAGACCAAAAAAAAAAACCCTAAATTCCAAAGTACTAGTCATTTAATTCTCAATTATCTTGCAAAACAGTGAGATTATTCCAAAACAAGCATGGCTAGGGGAACTCAGAACGGGACTTTGAATAGGACTTTAGGAATCCACAACACACCTAAATTGCACATATGACAGCTGCTAATCGTGACACATTAATAAACTGAAAGTTGACAGCACAGGGCAAGACACATAGTAGATACTCAATAGATATTTGAGTGTGGTTCTGCACTGAGGTCTTTTTTTTAGGGCTGCACCCACGGCATATGAAAGTTCCCAGGCTAGAGATCTAATCAGAGCTACAGCTGCTGGCCTACACCACAACCACAGCAATGCCAGATCCGAACCACATCTGCAACCTACACCACAGCTCACGGCAACGTTGTACCCACTGAGCAAGGCCACGCCAGGGATTGAACCCACGTCCTCATGGATACTAGGTTGGATTCATTTCTGCTGAGCCATAACAGGAACTTCCCTCCTCTGAGGTCTTAAAAGAGTATCCTACAAAAATGGAGGAGAGAATAGAATTCTGGCATA
This sequence comes from Catagonus wagneri, assembly GCA_004024745.2. NCBI lineage: Eukaryota > Metazoa > Chordata > Mammalia > Artiodactyla > Tayassuidae > Catagonus > Catagonus wagneri. The sequence goes on from PVHT020000036.1 coordinate 694,931, forward strand.
ATAAGACAGGTCCATCATATATTGTAATATGGGCATTTATTCAAAAAACATTTATGAGTGCCAGCATGTGTGGCAGTAATGCTTTCAGATTTGATCTAAATTTGAACCTGGGTCATTTCATAGTATCCAGATACTCGGAAAATGAGAGATTTTCCCAAAATCCACAAGGAACGTTAGATGTTTCCTCTTCTGTGCTATTTTGTTTTCACGTCTGCCATAGAATTTACCCTATTGAATCATAATGTATCACCCCATGTATGTCTGGCTTTTCCACCGATTTCACCCTGCTCATCTTTATTATCCCCATCACCTAATATATAGAAGATAGCATCAAGAATACTGGATGGGGAGTTTCCATCATGGCTCATCAGGTAACGAACCCGACTAGGGTCCATGAGGATGAGAGTTTGATCCCTGGCCTCGTTCAGTGTGTTGCTGTGAGCTTTGATGTAGGCCGGCAGCTGTAGCTCTGATTAGATCCCTAGCCTGGGAACTTTCTTATGCCACGGGCGTGGGCCTAAACCCGCCCCCCCCCCCCAAAAAAAATACTGGATGAAGGCATGAATGAATGAACACTTATTTAAATTCCTTGCATCAAGACAGAATTTGGAAATATATTTAGTAAAGTGCAACAGAAAAATGCCAATGCATTACCTTGCAAGGTTCATATTCTTCCCATCACTCCTATTCTGCTCCAATTTGTTTGGTAAACTGAGGTTTGTTGCTTTGGCAGGTGAGACAGCTTGTCTATCTTGAGTTACCCTGGGTGATAAGATCTCTGTAGGATGAATGAAAGTGAGTTTCCTTACAACTCTAAATAGGTGGTTTGTACCTGACACAGATTTTTTAAAACTCATAATTTTACCAAGGAATTTTTTCATGTAAGGTACACTTTCTTATCTTTAAATTATTGTCCCTTATCCTAGGGTGGTTAAGGTATATATTTTTGCTGTATACTTATGGCATGCAAAGCTCTGGCCAGGCACTTTACAAAATACAAAAAGGCAATTTTTACCCTTAAAGATTTTTTTCAATAAATATAGTTGAGGAGGAAAAATAAGATATAAACAGAAAGCACGAAACCTCTTACTTATGGAGGTTTTACCACCTGCCAAGGGTACTAAGTGTTTTACACACATTGTATAAATAGCAACTTGACAATTATGCAGAATGTCTAAATCCCAAATGAATGGTACCATCTTTAACAGCCTGACATGTACAGAGAAGAGAGAAGCCACTTCAGAATCCAGTGAGGAGTTTTCCTGGAGGAGGTGGGAAGTGAAAAGGGTGCTAAGAAGGGAGTAGGATTGGGATAGACTAAGATAAGAAAGGGCATTCCAGGAGAGAGGGAAGGAGTGAGCAAAACATGGCACTGAGGAAGGGCAAGGCATAATAGAAGAACATGAATAGACAGTTTTGCTCAAATAAAGAGTCTGTAGGGAACAGCAATAAATGAAGCTTAATGAATGAAAGCATGTGAATCTTAGGCTAAAAGTTTATATGTTACCCCAGAGGCCACATGTCACAAAACCAACATTCATAAGAGTGTTTACCCACTGACATGTTTTGTTCAGCCCAGTTAGTATTTTTTGTTTCAATGTCAATTGTTTCAATGTCAATTATCAGCATTTAACAATCAATAGTTTTCATATGTCAGGGTCTCTGCTTCTCTTGAAAAATCAGAAAATTTGATACTCCTTGACCCACTGTTCTACGAATCAATAATCTGCTAGAGGAATAAGACTCAAAGGGTAGTCTGACAACTCCTGGGGATCCCTAGGGCCCTTTCAAAAAGTCTTTGAAGTCCTAGGATTTTCTTTACATGCTTCAACCAAACCAACATATCACGACAGATTATATGAAGATGCAGATATGAGACTGCACTATCTTCTAAAAAGCCAGATATCAAAGATGTAAAACTACCACTCTTCATTTTTCATAAAAATTATTTATGCTAACATGCCTCCCATCATATGATATGACATCCAGCCCAGTTTTACATTTATGTTACCTGCCTGGACCCTGCAGAGAACTGAGTTTTGACCCCTTTCAGCTGTGGGGAGCCAGCAAAAAGATCATAGTCTAAGAGCCTGAGCATCATAAAATGGTAAAGGTAAGATACAAGATTCCAGGAGTAGACGTTTGTTAGAAGAATACAGTGATTATTCATGACACTAACTTTATTTTGACCAAAGGAGTTGCTAAGCAATATAGCTTGCCTCATAAGGAGTAAGGAATGACAGATTACACCCAGAAACCACTGGCCTACCTGGGACACCTTCTTCTTTGTCTGGCTGGTCTTTTAAGTTGCTCTTTTTTTGTTTACTCTTTCCATCTTCTTCTACAATGGTTTCCATAAGTGGTTTGCTCTCCATCTCCTTGAGCTCAATCCTAGGAATAAATCAAGATATTTGTCCATCGGTGACTGTGCAAACTCTCGGTTCTAAGAAGCAATCAAGCTAGCTCACTGATTCTAAATGAAGTAAGCGTACTTCTCTCAAGGGGGTAAGTGCTTTTATTTGCTGAGTACAACCCATGAACTCATTCTCTCTGCGGGTAAGTCTGGGAGCTGACCAAGACCTTGCCCCTCTATGCGGAGGGCACAAAAGCAGCTCTTATATAAATTGCTTTGCAGGCCTGGATTTAAGTTTTGTTTTTTCAGTTTCAATTTCTTTTCTAGTTCTGGAACCAGATGCCATAGGCCTGATACAATGAAAGGTGGTGACTGGATAGCCTGAAGGCAAGGCTTCATAGCCTAGTAGGCAGCATATGCCCAGAAATAACCACTCCTCTCCTGCCTCTTTCTCCCTCCTCTCCCCCCCACAAACACAGGGACTTGCAAATGCAACAGGGAAAGGGGTCTGTTCAGTTGGGGTGTGCAGTTGTAGATTTTCTTGGTCCCCAAGGATGGAATGCTGGGTTAAAGCTGAGAAGGAGAGGTGGTGCTTGCAGTAAACTCAGGGGCCAAATGTCACATACACAAAACACTACAATTGTTCTGAGTATTTGGGTCCTCATATCCATTTTCAGGCTGACAGGAGCCCCTCTCTCTCTGTTCCTTAATTAACTGTGATTACTTCCCTCCTGGAGTGCCTAAGCTAAAATATGTTCAAGGGGACAGATAAATTTGCCTTCTAAAACACAATCAAAATAATTTTTCTTTTTTCCTTTTTAGGGCCGCACCCACAGCATATGGAAGTTCCCAGGCTAGGAGTCGAACTGGAGCTACAGCTGCTGACCTACACCATAGCCATGCCACATCTGAGACCTACATCATAGCTCACACCAACGCCAGATGGTTAACCCGCGAGAGAGGCCAGGGATCGAACCCACAACCTCATGGTTCCTAGCTGGATTCGTTTCCACTGTGCCACAATGGGAACTCCAATAAAATTGTTTTGAATCCACTATTTTTAACGAGTAAGGCAACATGCTGCAACGGAAATAACAATGGAAGAGTCAGGAGCCATGGTTTTCTTTCTAGCTTGAGCCCTCAGTTGTATAGCGATTTCATCTGCAAGATGAGAGACTCAAACTAACTGACCTCTGAGGCCTATTTTTCCCCTCACACTGATTTTGCTGAGGTAGATATCATACAATCTTTCCAGGAGGGAGCTGTTCCAAACCAACAAACACAAGACGATGTCACACACTCAAAAACCATGAGAACATAATACTCTGGGAAGCTGGTTATTATTCCCCAAACTTCCTTTACCCAAAATGCATAGTAGTTAATGGTACAGCCATTAAGATAAAAAACACAAGTGAGAGCTCATAATGGGTAAGTAATGACCAAACTGGAAATAAAAACCAGGTTTCCTGATTCCTATTCCTGTGCTTTTATTACTGCAACCTGTCACTTCACCTTTTAAAAAAGAGAGTGAGAGAGGGAGGTAGAGAATTAAGATTACAATTAATTTTGCTCCTCTGTAAAATGGATAAAATTATAATATGTATCTCAAATGGCTGTAGTAAAGATTAAACACAGGACTGTTGAGAAAGTGCTTAACAATACCTGGCATCTGCTAAGTGGTCCATAGACAGTAACTATTATTACTATTGTAATTATCACTGTTATAATCATTGTCAGCAGGATGGGGTGAAGCTGTACCTTGTCTTTCTAGCTCCTTCAGTAGTAAAAATCAGAGCTCGGACAGGAGGTAGTCTAGACTGCAGGACAAGGAAGAAGCTAGGTCAGGGGAAGGAACGGAAGGGAAAGGAAAGCCTAGCAGGCGAGATGAATTTTACTAATACTGCAAGGACTGATGCTGGTGGGTGGCAGTATGAGAATTTCCAGGGAGGAGTTCCCATTGTGGCGCAGTGGAAATGAATCGGACTAGGAACCATGAGGTTGTGGTTACTCAATCAGCGGGTAAAGGATCCAGTGTTGCCGTGAGCTGTGGTGTAGATCACAGAGGCGGCTTGGATCCTGCGTTGCTGTGGCTGTGGTGTGGGCCGGCAGCTACAGCTCCAGTTAGACCCTAGCCTGGGAACCTCCATATGCAGCAGGTGCAGCCCTAAAAAGACAAAAAGACAAAAAAAAAAAAAAAAAAAACAGGAATATCCTTGGTTCCTTTTGTTTTTTACCTTAACTACAGAAAGTATATGCAGTGAACCCTTCTTTGCTGGAACACTGAGAGACAGAGAGAATGCACTAGAAGAAGTATGAGCTAGAAAAGTGTGTGAAACACTGTCCAGTCCCATTAATGGTTCAGCAAGGACTGCTGCATCTAGAGGAAAGCACTGACCTTGGAAATGCAAGCACGCTGTTGGGCCGCTTCCCCAAGGTCTCTCTGGTAGACAACACTGAGTCCACTGTGCCAGGCCTCTGGGGACAGGGACAGAGAAGGGTTACACTTGGGCTGTGATCCAGGACACAGACAAATCAGAGCCACAGGCTGCTCAGAGGCCCCATGCCACCGATACTCGCTATTGTTATTTTTGCTTAGTGCTTAAAATCCAGCGTGGAATGATCTCATTTATCAGTCACCCAGTGTGGTCACATACCAGTTCCACTGATGCTGCCTTTTCTCCAACCATCTCCTCCTTGGAAACTGCCTTCAGAGTTGACAGCTTCTTCTAGACATCTTTAAGAGGAGAGCTGACTTACTGCAACCATCAGGAAAATGGGTGGAGCTGGGTACTTCCTCCTCTTAAATAACTCTAAAACTGGGTAATTAAGAGAAGGGCTTTGGAGTCGGGTGTATTCATGTTTAAATCCCCACACTGCTAACAGCTTCATAGTCTTAGACCATAGACATGTGGGGATAATAATAGGATCAAATTCATAGGATTTTTATGAGGTACTGTATATAAGTGGCTAGCATATTATAAGCACTATACAAAGAGTGGCTATTATAAATATATGTAATATTGATTATAATATATAAAATGTTATATTTTATAATGTAATTTATAAAATATAACATTCTATATAACACGAATATTATAAATGTAATCACATTAAATAGTATAGAATTCTAGTATAGTATAGAATTCTAGTATAGAATCATTATAAAATTATTTTTTTGGATTAATGATATATATGGTTTATAAAGGGCTCTGAAGGGGGTTCCAAAGATAGAGGTTTTAAAAATATTTTGAGCAAATGCAGCATCACTGAAATTAGCACAGAACTTCCCCAGAGAACACTTTTGCAGGACCAGCACTCAGGTTTACGTTATGGAACATTTAAGGGGTAAACAGTCACTCTCACAACTTTACAGCCATTTCCCAAAATGTGTTTTATAGATGCAAATGAACATTGGCTTAAGCTAAAGTTCCATGGTTAAATACATTCAGGCATTAAAGCAGCTTCTTCCCAGCAGACTGCTCAGACTCACGTCCCTGTGCCTTGTGCCTCTGTCCACGAGGCTCCTATACAGCAGTTCTTCACCTCGTGAAGTCTCCAGATCCTTTTCACATAGACTATCCCTCAAGACTGATTCTTTTGGAAAAATGCACCTTAAAAGTTATGTCTTAGAGGGCAGCGGGCTAATAAAAACATTATCCTTTCTTTAAAACACATATTGAAGCTTAGAAAGTTCTGTAGAATCCCTGAGGGTGAGAAATGAAGCGGCACTTTGGCCTTGATCTTGCCTGTGTTTTTATGAAAAAGAAAGGGTGTTACCTGTGTGTGTGTCTCTACTGTCTACACACAGGGCTGGTAGCCCCCTTAGCAATCCCATATGAAGCCAGAGTGTGGAGAAAACACCAAGAGCCTTATAAGGCTCAAATCTGTCTTCTAAATCCCCATTCCGGAGCACCATTAAAGGAGAAATTAGAGGGTAGAATTAGACCGTGGTTATACCTTTCCTTTTGTAGCTTTTCCATTTAAAAGGCAGGCTTTTGTTCTATGGGACACAGGATTCTACAACATTCACGATAATCCAATTCATTCATACCAACTTCTTTCGTGCACAAAGATTCAGTTAGTCCTGTCGATGGACTGTTTCGCTGCCTCCTTAGACTGCTCTGTCCAACTGAGCACAAAGTTCGCAGCAGCAACACAGTGGTTAAGAGTGACGGGTCAATTATGAAATTTCTTCTAGGAGTTCCCATCGTGGCGCAGCGGTTAACGAATCCGACTAGGAACCATGAGGTTGCGGGTTCGATCCCTGGCCTTGCTCAGTGGGTTAATGATCCGGTGTTGCCGTGAGCTGTGGTGTAGGTTGCAGACACGGCTTGGATCCTGCATTGCTGTGGCTGTGGCAAAGGCCGGCGGCTACAGCTCCTGTTAGACCCCTAGCCTGGGAACTTCCACATGCCGCGGGTGCGGCCCTAAAATGACAAAAGGCAAAAAAAAAAAAAAAAAAGGAAATTTCTTCTACAACATGGCAAACTGAAAGCTAAAGATAATCTCCATGACTTGATTTTTCTGTAGACTTTCATTAAAATAAAACAGTATAATCAGCACACACACACACAAAATAATTGGGAAGTCCAGGCTTGAATTCCAGTTCCACTGCTGAGCACCCTGAATTCAGGTTCCCATTAACCTCTCTCAGCTTCCACTGTTCTCATTTCTAAAATCAGGATAATAATGCTGGTTTTTATAATACTTTGAGACTCAAGTGAAGTAATATACGTGGGAAAAAGAGTTTAAACTATAAGGTACTATAAAATGTTCAGAATTTATAAGAGTTTCTATCACTATTTTTATTTTCCAGTTGGCACTGGCTCAAAACTTAAAGTTCCTTAGCTCCTCTAATTTTTTTGTCAAGGAGCTAATCATCTATAAATAAGCACTTCTTTGACTTGGGGTAATTGCCATTTAAACCTGAGTTTCTGGAGTTGCTGTTGTGGCTCAGGGGAAATGAACCAGATGAGTATCCACGAGGATGTGGGTTTGATCCCTGGCCTCACTCAATGGGTTAATGAATCTGGTGAGGCACAGTGTAGGTCGCAGATACGGCTGAGATCTGGTGTTGCCGTAGCTGTGGTGTAGGCAGGCGGCTGGAGCCCCAATTTGACCCCTAACCTGGGAACTTTCATATGCCTCATGTGTGGCCATTAAAAAATAAAAAATAAAAACCTTAGTTTCTTTTTTTTTAAAGAGGACACATTTACAGATGATTCAGAGCAACAATCGGGAAAGGGGTAAAGTGAAAGGAAACATTAATTTACGTTTGCTAGGGTTTTCACCAAAGTCCCACTTCCATCCATTGTACAAAGGAAGTCCTTATAAAACCTCATCTTCACTTTGCCGTCTTTGATCACAAGATCCCCAATTCCTTTGAATGTAAACTCCACGTTTTGTTTGGAGGAAATGGATCGTGATAACAAAAGCAACATCTCCTTCACGCATCCTTCCACTATATCTCTGGTAAATGGACCTTCCAGAGATATCACGACAAAATTAAGTGGAACAATTGGGATATCACCTAGAGGAGAAAATGACAGTTGGGGTGGGAGAAAAGAAGTGGAAATTACCACAAGGACATATCATATATACTCAACAAATAATCATCTCATTCTCAGTACTCAAAAATAGAATTGCCCGTATAAAGCCTTTCGTTGTACCCTAGACATTAATCAATACAATTTTCCTTAAAAAGTAGAATGATTTTGCTCAAAGTAACAACAATTAGCTTTCTTAGCAATGCTCCAGAAAAGTTTTTCATTTCCTCTTGGAGACATACTTCTAATTGTTTCTCTTCATCAGAGGGTTTTCTGAAGTTTTCAGTCCCCTTATGGTTCAGGATATGCTACAACAATATCTGCCTCTGTCCTCCAGTTATCACATCATTTCTAAACGATTATAAATATCTACAAACGTTAAGTGTTTTGAAAAGATAGTCCTCTCCACTAGAAGTTACCTTGCAAATGAAAGTGGTCTTATCAGAGGGTATCAAACTGATGGTTTGCAGAAAGCTTTTCCTCTCTAATGAATCCACAAACAGCACTGCAGAGGAACATGGTTATATCTAGTCTGACAGCAAGCACAGAGTCTATTCAACTAGAAGAGATGTAGGAGCTAGGCAAGGTCCATAAGTCAGAAAAGGAGGAAAACAGGAAAGACGATCAAGATGATAAATCCAAAGAGAGATGGTTAGCAAGATCCACCGAAGATGACCAGGGCAGAGAGAAGGTAAGAGCATTGATGGAGTTCCCATGTGCCTCAGTGTGAAACAAACCCAACTAGTATCCATGGTTGTGGATTCGATCCTTTGCCTCCCTCAGTGAGTTAAGGATCTGGCATTGCCCGTGAGCTGTGGTGTAGGTCACAGATGTGGCTCAGATCCTGAATTGCTGGGGCTGTGGTGTAGGCCAGCATCTACAGCTCCGATTCAACCTCTAGCCTGGGAACTTCCATATGCTTTGGGTGTGGTCCTAAAAAGAAAAGGGAAAAAAAAAAATGAGAGAGAGAACACTTTATAAACATTCATTCAGCAAACATTAATTTATAACCTCTTCCATGTCTAATACTCCTGGATGATGAGAATTAACAGCTTTACAAGAGGCAAGCTTCCCTATATCAGCCCCCGGTCTCCTGCACAACTGAATGGTGATTCTACACCATCTCCCTCTAGATCCCCCCCTCCCATCTGCACAAAGCCTATCTGTCCGTTCACGTCAGTAAGGACATTGCTGTCTCATGATGGGCAAGCCAATGGATGCATTGTAAATCTTACTACTTCCTGTAACTTCTATGGGCTATGCCCCTTTTTTCTTAAATCCATGGCACCACTCTGAGATCTCCAGTTTCCTCCTCCTTGGTCTCTTTTGCTGGTTTCTTCCTCTTCTACTTCTTCTTAAAAGATGGTGTTTGTTTTAACAGGATTTTATCTCTTCTTACTTTATATCCTCTCTGGGGCAAATTTATCCTAACCATGACCTCTAGTCTCCACCCTTCTGAGCTCTGAAATTACCTATAACTAAATATCCCACCAGGAATCTCAAATACAACATATCCAAAAGCAAACTCACTATTTTATCTGCCACCAGCACCTGGCTTTCCTCTTCATTTCCTGTGGCATGAATATCCATATATTCTCCAAGAAATCTGATCACCCTAAATACCTTCGTTCCTCCTGCTGCCCACTTCTCTCCACTGGTACCAAACTACTATAATTAAAAGAACTACCTTCCTAACCTAAAAAATCTCTCAGTGGCTCTCAGTGCCTACAGGATGAATTCCAAAGTCCTTTTCAAACCACGTAAGCCTCCTTAGAATTTTACCCTACCAACCCCTTACTTCCCCCTACTTGACTCCACAGTCCAAATGCCCTGGCCTTACACGTGTACCTGTTGTTCCCTGAACAGGCTTCACTCTTCCCCTTATACCTGAATTGTTCATACTGTTCCTGAATAAGTTTCCACAGCTTCTCTGCGGCGAAGTCCTACCATCCTTTAAGACCTCCTGTGTCATCCTCCTAAACCTTCTCAGGCCAGGTTAGGCACTCCCACCTCTGGGCTCCCCTGGCATTGATCCAGTTCTGATCAATGCTGTTTTACAGCACTTAATCATGTTGCATCTTCTGCTTATATATTTATCTCCTGTGCTAGATTTTGAGCTCTTCAAAGCAAGGACCATGTAATCATCTCTAAGAATCACTGTATAATATTTGATGAGTCACCTAATGATGAATCATAACCCCAAAGATACACTCTTTATTCCTATCAATGAATTCAGTCATATCTATTTAATTCTGAAATTTCCTCAACCTGGTAAAAAATTAATTATAGATCTAAAATACTTTTTTGGACTACAGTACAAAATCCAAGACTCAAAATAAGCTCTACTCTAAGGCACAAATGTTTATACACAAAAAAAAGAAAAAAAAGTTGGTTTTATTTTTATTTCACTTGGTAAGTTTTTGATGAGTTAGGATATATTTCTCCTGTCATAAAAGTTTAGGTAAAAACGGCTGAAAAATCCATCAAACTCATCATACAGAATATATGAATAATGAATTCTAAGGATAGTTTGTTGGTGTTTGTTTTTCCAATGTATCATTTTTTGGTGGAAAGTTACTTTGAAAATTAACTTTCAGGCAAGTCAACATAAAGGAAACTCGGCCTTTTCACCTGCTGGTATTGGGGTAGATGATCTCTCTTCATCCAGATATGACTTTGCTTAGGAGGGGATGCTAAGGAAGGTCAAAAGATCAGGAATTAGGGAGGAAGCACCCAAAGGCCTCTAAGTAACCAGGGCAGGTATCACAAAGTTCACACATTAAGGCTGGAATATAAAAGCGTCCTGCAGCAGTTGTCATGTCTGCTGTCGTATCTCTAGCACCTGGAACAAGGCTTGACACATAGTTGGGCCTCAGTAAATATCTGTAGAAGGAAAGAAGGAAGGAGGGAACACGGAAGGGAAGGAAAGAAGGAAAATTTTAGGGTGTGAGAGGTATATAAGGTATTCACAGGTCTTTATAGAATTATTAACCTTCTCACAACTTTTAACTTTTAATAACTTACATGTAATGGAAACACAGTTATCTTTTCCTAGCTGATGCCAACAGCAATTCTTCCAACCAGTGATCCCAATTAACATTCTCTTCTTCATAACCACCTTTAATTTCTTAGGATCTGACATACGAATAAAATCTGTATGATTTGATGATGTGGCTTTATATAAATTTGCCTTGATGTCACATCAGGTTTTAAGCAACTGAGGTCTGAAACTGTAGGAAGACTCTATACTATATCCTAACTTGACACCTCCCTCTGCCAAAGTTACCACCTGAAAAGAGAGCTCCTCAAATTAGAACTGAATAAAACATCAGCTGGCCAAGTTTTGCCGTTTCATTTTCATCCCCAGGCTGGCCACCTGGGAAAGTTTTAAAAATTAAATACATTTACCAGGAGTATATGCTTTGTTTTGTTTGAGTCCATGGATCTGTACTAACTTCTCTGCCATGATGAACACGGGTCTCTGAATTAGAATAAACTTATTGTTTCCCACCTCCAGCTTTTGTCTTGTGAAAGTGAACGTTCCCAGTCCTGGAATATGAACCCCCTGAAAAGAAAAAGAAGGGGGAAAAAAATCAACAAAGTGAATTCACTCTAAAGGTGAAGAAAAATAATCTTCAGTACCTTAATCCCAAAAAACATGAAGAGAATTGAGCTTAGCCCTCAAAATTCAATGATCCTCATGATCCCTTATAGCCTTGGTATTTTACGACTCAAGTTTTCAAATGAAGTATCAAAAAAAAAAAGGTATAAAGTGTACCACATCAATCCATGGTGTTTTTTTTTCTTTTTTAAGAGCCGCACCCATGGCATATGGAAGTTCCTAGGCTAGGAACTGAATCCAAGCAGCAACGCAGGAGCCTTAACGCACTGCTCAGGCCAGGGACTGAGCCTGAAACTCCAGTGACCTGAGCTGCTGCAGTTGGATTCTCAACCCACTGTGCCACAGCGGGAACTCCTCCATGGTGCTTTTCTGATTCCTGATCTCCATTATCATTCAAAGGCTATGAGGACTAAGAAAACCTGGAGTTCCCGTTGTGGCTCAGCAGAAACGAATTTGACTAGCATCCATGACGACACAGGTTGATCCCTGGCCTCACTCAGTGAGCTGTGGTGTAGGTCACAGATGTGGCTCAGATCCTGCATTGCTGCATTGCTGTGGCTGTGGGGTAGGCTGGCAGCTGCAGCTCCGATTAGACCCCCAGCCTGGGAACCTTCATATGCTGTGGGCGCGGCCCTAAAAAGACAAAAAAAGAGAAATAATAAAACTTGTATGGATGCCATGGCCGCTTTTAATCTATATCTAAGATTACTCTTGTCGCAAATTGTGTTGACATTTTAAATTTCAATCATTTGCCATCGGAGGGAGAGATTTTAAGAAGCTGTGAGAGCCTCTGCTTTCTCATCCTCTCTTTCAGGCTTTATGTCCCTCAGGTAGAGTGAGACCACCCAGCATCCACGTCATGTGCTGCAGTATGGTGACCTTGGCTGCTCGGTAGAAGAACATGCTTTTGGCTCTCACACGGATCTCTGCCTCCCTAGAAATATCATACATCAAGGGTTACAAACTCAATGCTTACAGAAGCCCAAGAAAGAACATAAGGCAGACATCGGGCCAGAAAATGTGACAGCTAAGGAGTGCATGCCCTATCTAAAGGGTAGAGTCCCTTGTCAGCTCCAGCCCAGTGTCACAAGTAGGGATGGGAAACTGGCATCATTAATCTGCTGATTTTTCAAGAAAAAAACACTAAACTTTATATAAACTCAATTTTAAGTGCTGATAACTAATTCAAATGATCAGAACAAATAAAATAGGTTTCAAAGATCAGTTCGGCTCAAGGACTGCCATATTGGGACCTCTAAGTAGGGTATAAAAGCTTTACAACATCCCAGCTCCCTCCAAACTCTCAAAATCTTTGTTCAGTTCTACGACATCCAAACTCAAGACTTGATGAGAGGAGATAGCCCAGCCCTGGGAAAAGTTTCTCATTTTTGGCAAGTTGAGTGCAATCCTGACCTCCTTCTTATATTTCAGTTAAACTCCATTCCCTACAAGAGGCATTATATCCTTCTATAGCTACTCCAGGAACTATCTGATCAAAAATGAGCAGAATTCACCTATTTCCTCTACACACACCTGATCTGTGGTACACTTCCTATTATCAAAAGAACAGAACTTAAAAATTCATTACCTGATGGTGAAATCCATGTTTGTTAAATCTACTATCCACAAGCCCTAAGTGTAAGCATCATACAATCTCAAGCCTGAAAATTAAACTGGGAGGCTCTGAATGAAGTCTTCTCTCCTGCTCCAGGCAAAACTGTATGAGTCTAAGGAGGAAAGATTCTTTGACCTCCTACATTAAAATTAAATAAATCCTACCTTGTGCAGGGATAGCTGCTGTTCCACAAATTCTGACACATTCCCCCAAATAGTAGAGACCTCTGAAATTTAAAAGAAACAAAAAATAGTTTATGAAAGCACCCCTGTGATAGATTTTGGTGTTCATAAATAAAAATGTAAATATGAAATGCAGAAGGGGAGGAGGAGGAGAAATTTCTGAAGAAAATCTTTCTAGAATACAGGGAAATTTGTCACATCTCTCCTTTATCTATATATATAATTAACCGAGTATAATTTAGCCTTTCAGGGGGGGGGATTTTTAGGGTCTCACCTATGGCATATGGAAGTTCCCAGACTAGTGGTCAAATCCAAGCTACAGCTGATGACCTACACCACAGGCATAGCAAGGTAAGATCCAAGCCACATCTGTGACCTACACCACAGCTCAACGCAACAACGGATCCTTAATCCACTGAGCAAGACCCAGAATTGAATCTGCGTTCTCATGGATACTAGTCTGGTTCTTAACCTGCTGAGCCACAACAGGATCTCCAATCTAGCCTTTTCTTAATGACCCATTCAGCAAGCCTCTAAGGGTCTACACTGTGCTATCTGATTAACATGAACACTCATTCTTACACCATTCACTCACAGAGGAGGAAGGCCAAGAGCCACGAGGGCAGGGAAGGCTGTCATCTGTACACTGTCTCTGTACTTGCAGTTTTGCTAAATTCTTGACTCTGATTTTCATTCTCATTTGTCATCGTTGAACTCCAAATGTCACTTCTCTGTGCAACTAGTGCTCTGTAGGCTCCCAATCCAGGCCTAATTCACTGCTTCTGATCTGCTGTGCTCTTGACTTCCACAAATATACTAATATTTCTGTCTAAAATAGCATCTTAAAAACAGACCTTTGGACAAGGGGGCTTTACACTGATCAGAGCATGGACTTTGCATTATCTGTTTTGAATGATCAGAGGGAGGCCTTCTATGTTTATTTTCTTGTCCTAAGCTATGTTCTAAAAAAAAAAAAAAAAGCTGTGGTAGAAGAATGTGTAGTTGCCAATATCCAAAGTGATAATATAGGATATGGAGGTATGCTCTAGGTATAACTAACATTTGTAAATATAGGAAACTAAGTCTATATTGACATTTCCATTCCAAACCTAGTCATGTGTTTATTACAGATACTTTCCAATGAAGAACTCAAATCAGAAGAGTGTTATATTTTAATTCTAAAAATAAAGGATCAAGAACAGTAGTATTTACCAGGGTGCCATCTCAGACACAGATGCAGTTGGGGACAAAAACCAATTCTTTCCCCATTTTAGAAACTGCTTGATTTATTGATATAACTGCTTTTCCTATTGGTTTAAACCACTACCTAGAGTTTTCTCTATAGGAAGTGGCTCAGTGGATTACAAACCTGACATTGTGTCTGTTAGGATGTAGGTTTGTTCCCTGGCCTGGCTCAGTGCCTCAAGAAGCATAGGTCGCCAGTGTGGCTCAGATCCAGTAGACCCGCAGCTGCATCTCCAATTCTACCCCAAGCCTCAGAACTCTCATATGCCGTAGGTGTGGCCGTAAAAAGGGGAGAGAAAAAAAATCTAATTCTTAAGCCACTACCTAAAGCAGAAAATTGCAGTCTTCTAATCCAGTATATCAGGCTGTAAGTATTTTTATTAGTATGCCAGGGAAGGAGCAGGTTGACAAGAAGAAGTTGCAATGACTCTTATGAACATCTAAGAACAACCTAAGTGATGAAAACTCACTCACCAAGAAAACCGTGGCTACTTGCTACAGTGAGCCGATTGCCAAGATTCTGCCCCTAATTCTAAATCTATATATAGTTTACCATAATCAGGTTATTTCTTCTATTCTGCCTCATCCTACTGCATTCCCCAGTCTTCCTCACACCCACAGGCAAAAGAATTCTATTCCAGGCTAAGAACCAAGAAGGTCTTTCAAACAGTCCTACTGTAATCTAAATTCAAATTTTCATCATGACCGAAAGTGTTATTAATTCACTAACAGTATGTAATCTCAATATCCAGATTTGCATGGAGACCTTTCACAATAATTAAGTCAAAACTGTTAAGCCTTTCACCTAGACTCATGATACGCAGGCTCAAATTTCAGGAAAACTGTCTAGCCAAAAGGAAATGATTTAATTGGAGCCAGGACAAACTATATAGCTTGTAACCAAACCCTAGTGAAAAGACTTGACTGAGCTTAATTAGAAATTTGAAGATGGTCTTTCCTCACCTGAATGATACATTCAGGTCCACTGTGTTGTTTTACTCTATAAAAGCTAATAGGTAAAGTTATATAAGAGCAGAGTTTATTATTCTAAACTCAAATTTGATATTTTTCACTGAAAGATAAGGAAAACGTATACATCATTTCCTTTAGGAAGTTTTAGTCCCCTGCAATTCAAATGTAATGGATTTTGGAAATCTTACAGGCTGTGATTCGAACTTGGATTTTTCCCATATCCCGAAGTATCAGAAAAGGTATTACCAGACCTCAAAAGAAAAATAATTTTAGGGAGTTCCCTTTGTGGCTCAGCAGTTAATGAACCTGACTAGGATCCATGAGGATCCAGGTTTGATTCCTGGCCTTTCTCAGTGGGTTAAGGACCCGGCATTGTCATGAGCTATGGTGTAGGTTGCAGTCAAGGCTCCGATCCTGCGTTGCTGTGGCTGTGGAGTAGGCTGGCAGCTACAGCTCTGAATCCACCCCTGGCCTGGGAACCTCCATATGCTGTGGGTGTGGCCCTAAAATAGCAAATAATAATAGTAATAATTTTAATCCATTCTAAAAAGCAAATTAAAGAATATGCCACTTTAGTATTTTAAGGAAAGCTGAGGTTATTACTTATTTATTTTTTATTTTTATTTATTTTTTTGTCTTTTTGCCTTATCTAGGGCTGCACCCACAGCATATGGAGGTTCCCAGGCTAGGGGTCTAACAGGAGCTGTAGCTGCCGGCCTTCGCCACAGCCACAGCCACGTGGGATCCGAGCCACATCTACAACCTACACCACAGCTCACGGCAACGCCAGATCCTTAACCCCCTGAGCGAGGCCAGGGATCGAACCCGCAACCTCATGGTTCCTAGTCGGATTCGTTAACCACTGAGCCACGACGGAAACTCCGGTTATTACTTATTTTAATCAAACACAAGAAATCCAAAAATCACAATAATCCCTGTATATACCTTCTGTATTCAATTCAACCTTCATTTGACTTCAAACTATAAATGTTTGGTGCATTCAAAACCATATTTTGTTTGGGAACAAAATGTTCTAAAATTAGGTTGTGATGATGGTTGTATAGCTATAAATATAATAAAATATATTAATATATTAATAAATATTATTTTATAATAATTCATTGAATTATTAACAAAAAGAAAAAAAAACAAAACTGTATTTTTTGGCCATGCCTGTGGTATGTGGAAGTTCCCTGGCCAGGGATCAAACCCACACCACAGCAGAGACCCAAGTCACAGCAGTGACAAGCCGGATCCTTAACCCACTGAACCACCAGGGGACTCCCTAAAACTATATTTTTAAACACAATGCCAAGTAGCAGGAATAGATATCTTGTATGTACTCATTATTTTAAAAAAGGACAAAGTGTACGTTATGTAAATTATAGATCATATATACTTAAACAGATATTAATATAAAAAATGAAGCCCCTTGACTTATAAAACACCTTCTAGTACTACATTAGAATACTGTATACAAACAGAACAAATTACTACAGTGTGACCTGGACAAAGAAACATATTCCTAGAATACAGGGCGGTCGCAAGGTCAGTGTCTGTCTGAAGATCTACTGCCTTCCTGCCTCTACAGGTTGCTAGCTACGTAGTCTTCAATAGTTTCCACCAGTTCACACCTGTAAAATGATGATGAGATCCTCTGAATACTGTAATTACATAATATTAAACTTTGGTGAAACAGAAGCAGCAGGCCTTTACATACACAGTGATGAAAAATTAGTTGTGTGTTCTGCTGAGACTGGGAGTATACCCTCATATCCTTCACAGTGTGAGTCATTTGTGAAAGTTAGTAACTAGTCATTTGACTTCTGCTTTTGTCATTCAACTGAAAAAAAAAGTTCTTGCCGAAGTCATCAATGGTCTCCTTGCTAATCAATGCAATGTCCTTGCTTAATGTTCACCTCTCTGACCACTTCCATCTCCTTTAAGTACATCTCCTATTGGCTTTTGCGACTACTTTCTTCTGGGTTTTCTTCTTGCCTCTCTAGGCATTTCTTCTTGGTCTCCTTTGCAAGCTCACCTTCCTCAACCCAGTTATGAAACACTGAATTTTCTCAAGGTGCAACCATAAGCTCCCTTCCCTTTTCACTCTATAGTCTCTGCTAAAGCAGTTACCTCATGTCCAGGGCTTTAATGACCATTAATATGCAGATGACCCCAAATGTTTTAGAAGCCCAAACACCCTCAGTCTTCTGAGGTTGCTGACCTGTGTATCAAACTGCCTCAGTGGATATCTCACAAAGACACTTTACCTTGGATTTTTCTTCTTTTAAATCCTGTCCTTTACTCAGGGTTTCAGTCTCAATGAACGGCCCCATCATCTACTCAGTTATATAAGCCAGGGACTCAGAAGGCATCCTTGAGACTTCTCTTTTTTTCTCACCTCTATATCTTATCCATCACTATAACCTATAGTTTTTCTCCAAATAGCCTTTCAGTTGGTCCACCTCTCTCCATTTTACTGCTACCAATTTAAACCGAGTGAATTCAGATGATTCATTCTCACTTAGGTTACCCGTTATAGGCATTCTTGACCCTCCAATTCATTCTCCACAGGGCCAACAGACCAATCTTTTCAAAGCACAAGCTTGACCCATGTCATTCAGCTCCTCCTTTAACTCCACTCAAAACCTTTAATAGCTTCCCATCAGGCTGAGCATAAAAGCCAACATCCTTACCTTGACTTACAAAGCCCTGCATGACCTGTGCCATTTCCCTCCAGCCTCCTTTAGAACACATTTCCTCGCACAGTGAGAGAAGCCATGTTTGACCTTCTTTCAGTTCCTCACTCACCACCATGCTCCCACTTTTGCTCTTGCTATTTTCTCTGCCGAAAACACTCTCAGCTCCCCTCTACTCCCTACTCCACTGATCAATTTCACCTACTTAATTCTGAGCAAGACCCCGTGGAGCCCTCCTTGGGACAAACCCACACCCATGCCATGTCCCTTCCTCTTATTTGTAGAAAAGCTTTAGCTTCCTAGGCTTTCCAAGTTCCAAAGAACAAACTTAATCAGAGAAGTAAAATAATGCAAAAACAAAGGAAAACAGTAAAGCAAGACAAGAAGAGTTATGGCATCTACACTACAGCTCACCTCAGCGCCAGATCCTTTAACCCAATGAGTGAGGCCGCAGATCATACCCGCATCCTCATGGATACTAGTCAGGCTCCTTACCACTGAGCCACAACAGGAACTTCTGGAGTGGTTGTTTTTAGCTAACATTTATTGAGCAGTTGCTCTACACTAGTCTCTGAGCTAAGACCTGTAGTTACTTTATCTCTTTTAATCAAAAACCTTCATCTGGCCCCTTTTCTTATTAAAGAAGCCAATAAAGCCTATAAAGAAGGTGTCTTTTGACAGCCAATGTGAGCCCTCTGTGAGTACCTGCTGGTTGCTAAGGCAACATGGCCACTCAAGGCCTGCCCTGTCCGAGACAGGGGGTATGAAGAAGCTCTTGGCCTTGCTCCCGAGCACTGCCCCGCTCTAAGTCGCTTACCTTCCTGGCTCAGCAAGGGCACTGTGGGCAGCACATGCCTGCCAAGGTCCGGCAGGGAAGGGACAATGGTGTCCAACATCTCCAGTCTCCAGGCTGCTAGATGCTGGGTCTTCTTCAGCAGGTCTCTTTTCTTCCTACTTTATATAGAGGTTATACAAATCAGATCTACCCAATCTCCAGCCCCGTCTTCTGAAACTTTAGATGTTCCTCAAAAATAAAAATTTCCAAATCTTGATTTTTTTTTTTCTTAAGCGTTCTTTCTCACCGTCCTTCCCTCACTCTGGCTCTCCCCAAACAGTTCCCAAAGCAACTCAGAGCTGTCTAGCACTAGAATCAAGACTGCAAATCCAAGCCCTCGCAACTACTAAGAGTTCCAGTGAGAGGGTGAGCCAGAGCCTTGAGCAGGGAAAGGGGGCCAAGGGAGGGCAGGCCAGCCCAGAGGAGGGCAGAACACGTTGCTAGGACGCACCAAAGGCTCCGCTCTGTTGCTAGGGCGACAGAGTAGGGCCCGGGCCCCACCTCCTAAGAGACTCAGGTTACCAGTGATGCCAGAGCTCCAAGCAGCGATGGTGGGAAGAAAAAGTCTTTAAAACTTCCTCTCTTATCCTGGGCAGTGAAGAGATTTGGTCGCTTTTGTAATCACTCCAGACAAAACTGGGAATAACCTTTTGAAACGAGGGATGGACTTTCGGAGTCTCTGGATCTGTTTGAGGGTTTCCGTTATAGCTGGAATTTGTCCGTTTTGGTTTTTCCTGGGAAATAGAGGACTGGAGGATTGAGGAGAGAGTTGACTTTTTCTCCGTTACAGTAATTTTCCCCCCTTCCCTATACACTTACCAAAACTCATCCTGCAGCATCGTTTTCATAGTCTCCCCTCTGCTGATGAATCATGACCAAGTGAACACACCCATGCAAAGCCCATCCAAGTAAAAAAAAAATGAATTCTATCATTACCACAGAAACACAACTCATTCTTTCTCCAGGCATTATTCCAACAAATACTATAAATTGGTTTTGCCTGTATTTGAGCTTTGGGAATCATATGTATTCTTTTGTGTCACTCTGTCACTCAACGCTGTGAGAGTCCTCCATGGTTTCTGCAATAGCTATTTGTTCATTTTCACTGTTGCATGTCATTCCTTTGTGTGACTATGGCACAATTTATCCATTCCATTGTTGAGCGGACCTGAGCTGTTTCCATTTGCAGGAACAATGTTGCTGCAAACATTACTGAATAAAACTTTGATGCACATATATATTCATTTCTGAGAGGTATGTAACTAGGAGTAGACTACTGGATCATGAGAAATGCAGATTTTAACAAATAATGCAAGTGGATTTCCAAAGTGGTTGTCC
Organism: Catagonus wagneri; assembly: GCA_004024745.2. Lineage (NCBI taxonomy): Eukaryota > Metazoa > Chordata > Mammalia > Artiodactyla > Tayassuidae > Catagonus > Catagonus wagneri. The sequence continues at coordinate 715,338 of PVHT020000036.1, forward strand.
TAATGGTGGTGGGAAGGAGAGACTTCTGGCTTGTAGGGTGGACAGAGACCAGAGAGACTCCACAGTCTGCAGTGCACAGGGAAGACTCTTCCACATTCTGTACCATTTTTGCCTATCTCATCAGAAAAGAAAAAGGACTGCTTACAAGCCTAGATTAAAAAATCCACTTTAAATGTAAATACAAAGAAGTTTTTGTTCAATTTTAATATCACCTAATTTCCCAAGAATTCAAAACCCAAGTAAATGGGGAGAAGATTATGCTTTTTCGCCCCAAAGATTTAAGAAGAAACTTGTATCATCACCATCAGTGAGGCTGGTGGTAAAGTAGCCAACATGCCTGAAGCACACTGCATTTGTAACTGTCGTATACATGGTGATTTGTCCTGCAGGTAAAGCATGTGACTTTATTTGCCTTCTAGCATAGTCATACCTGGATATACACATGCTGAAATATGTACTGTTCTATTATACAGTACTAATGTTTAATTTGTTATTCTAGAGTTGACAGGGATGGAGTGGGATAAATACACAGGTAGTTAGGGAAGTCCCAATATGGGATCATAGATAAGAGAGGGAAACCTAAGGAACTATGGGAGATCACTTAATTGAATAGTTAATTACTCAAGTAAGTCATCAGAATGAGGCAGGCTTGCTTGACTAGCGGAAGTACAGCAAAGTGGGTGATAGGATGAGGGCTGCATTCAGGTTAAGAGGCAGTCTTTTCCTACCCTGTCTCCCCTTGGACTATAAAACTGTAGCCCACCTAATCCTCCTGGCAGAGCCTCCTTGCCTGCCCTCTTGCATCTCTCACAAGCATCTTATCTTAATAAATCTATTTCTTGCCTATCACTTTGTCTCTCACTGAATTCCTTCTGCACCGAGGCACAAAGAACCTGAACCTCAATAAGTCCACACACCGGGTGAGAGATTCTAATTTAAAAACTGTTCAAGTTCCAGTCTTTAAGCTGGGTTCAAGTCCTACCCTGCTGGACCAGGGACTGAACCTGTGTCATGGTGCTACAGAGATGCCACCAATCCCATTATGCCATAATGGGAAACCCAAGTGTGTATTTTGAATGTTTTCTTTTTCGATGGGTTTCCAAATTGCCCTTAATATGAGCCACTGAATATTCTGTATGCTTTGGGGCCTGAGTAAACTGCCCTTTCCACATGGGTTTTACAAGGCAAGTTGGAGCTTGCAGAAAAGTATATGTACACTGAAGTACTTTGGAAAGTTTTGGCCAGTCTGTTTGTTTCAATGTTTGTGTGAACCTCTGTACTTTTCCTGTACTTCTCTCTCTGTTTCTCTTTCTTTGGTAAATTATCTTTAAAGTATTACTGAAGACAAAATACCATCAAACTCCTAGAAGAGAACACAGGCAAAACATTCTCTGACATCAACTTTACAAATGTTTTCTCAGGTCAGTTTCCCAGGGCAACAGAAATAAAAGTAAAAGTAAACCAATGGGACCTAATCAAATTGACAAGTTTTTGCACAGCAAAGGAAACCATAAAAAAAAAAAAGAGAGACAACTTACAGAATGGGAGAAAATAGTTTCAGCAATGCAACTGGCAAGGGTTTAATCTTTAAAATATACAAACAACCTATACAGCTCAACAGCAAAAAAGCCAACAATCCGATTGAAAAATGGGCAAAAGACCTGAACAGACATTTCTCCAAAGGAGATATACAGATGGCCAACAAGCACGTGAAAAAATGCTCAACATCACTGATGATCAGCGAAATACAAATCAAAACTATTATGAGGTACCACCTCACACAAGTCAGAATGGCCATCATCAATAAGTCAACGAATAGCAAATGCTGGAGAGGGTGTGGAGAAAAGGAAACACTCTTACACTGTTGGTGGGAAATTGGTACAACCACCATGGAAAACAGTATGGAGGTACCTTAGAAAACTATACATAGAACTACCAGATGACCCAGCGATCCCACTCTTGGGCATATACCCGGACAAAACTTTCCTTGAAAAAGACACATGCATCTGTATGTTCACTGCAGCACTATTCACAAAAGCCAAGACATAAAAACAACACTGACAGATGAATGGATTAAGATGTGGTATATATATACACAATAGAATACTACTTCACCATAAAAAAGCACAAAAATAATGCCATTTGCAGCAACATGGATGGAACTATAGAGACTCATACCAAATGAAGTAAGTCAGAAAGAGAAAGAAAAATACATGATATTACTTACATCTGGAATCTAATATTTGGCACAAATGAATCTTTCCACAGAAAAGAAAATCCTGGACATGGAGAACAGTCTTGTGATTGCCAAGAGGGAGGGGAAGGGAGTGGGATGGACTGGGAGTTTAAGGTTAATACATACAAACTACTGCCTTTAGAATGGATAAGCAATGAGATTCTGCTGTATAGCACTGGGAACTATATCTAGTCACTTATGATAGAGCACGATAACATGAGAAAAAAAGAGTATATATGTGTGACTAGGTCACCCTGCTGTACAGTAGAAAATTGACAGAACACTGTAAACCAGCTATAATGGAAAAAAATCATTAAAATAAAAAAAATATATATATATTATTAAAGCTGGAGTTCCCTGGTGGCCAAGCGGGTTAAGGATCTGGCATTGTTACTGCTGGGGTGTGGGTTTGATCCCTAGCCTGTGAACTTTGCATGCCCCAGGTGTGGCCAAGAAAATTACTAAAGTAATCCATGTTCTCAGTAAGCAGTAAATAAAAAAGTGAACACAAAGTTTCTCTAAAACTCCTCAACCTCCACACACAATTTAACACTATCTAAAAACCACCACTGCTGGAGTTCCGTTGGGGCTCAGCGGTAACAAACCCAACTAGTATTCATGAGGATGTGGGTTTGATCCCTGGCCTCGATCAGTGGGTTAAGGATTCCACAATGCCATGAGCTTCAGTGCAGGTCACAGACACAGCTCAGATCCCAACAATATCCTTAAGCCTTTCTATAGAACTAAAACCCCCAACAAATTAGAACTACTTGAACCATTCTTCATTACAGGAAGGAAGACCACCAGAACCAGTCCTGGAGACACTAAACACCAGCTTTGAAACACAACACAAGGTTGCCTCTACCCTGATCCATATCTACGGCCCTGATCCTTATTCTTCTCCCCAAACTGTAAAACCACCTCCTAACTCCTTCTGAAGGGGGCACAATTTTTAAGGCCCCCTTTGCCTGGCAAAGCAATAAAGCTATCTTTTTCTCCTTTACCCAAAACTCTTTCTCTGCATTTCAATTAGGCACCATCAGAGGGCGAATTTCAGCAACATAGAGAGGATTAGCACTCAAACCTCCAACCCCTGCTCATTGTTCAACGGTCCACTGTAAACAGAGAAATTTCCGAGAGAGAGAGGGATACCAATTTACTCAAAGGCTAAGTGCTAGCATGGAAAGGCCAATCCCAGAATGATTAATGTCATTGTTTATAAACTTCTAACAGATGAAATGGCAAAGATGGAACACAACTGAAGAAAGGTAAATTAGATAATGTGACGATGAGAATACTTTGAGACTAAACTATGAATGATCTTCCAAGGAAGAAATATAGGAAAAATCAAGTCAGACTACTTAAAAAGAGAACATTTCAAGTAATAGATAGCACACTATTACCATTCTGCTTGGAGAATAAAAGTCATTCAACAGGACTTTGCCATGTTTAATAGATGTGACCTCAATAAGTAATGAATATGATAATAATACCCATTTATACATTATCTATTTATGAATAAAGTTAATATTTATGCCGTACTCATCTGACCTGCCCCTCTTATAATCATTTTGCAACTTTTTTCCTACTCCACATAAGCTAAGATGAAAAAATTGGCAATTGAAGACCTGAGTTCATATCTGATGTTAGCATAATTTGTGTGACTGAATATTAATATTTCAGACCCTCAGTTTTTCATTCATGAAATAGGAATAATAATGATAAAAGCTAAGAGAAGAAATTCCAATATGCTTAAAGAAACAATAGGGGAGTTCCCGTCGTGGCTTACCCAAAATGAATCTGACCAGAATCCATGAGGACACAGGTGCAATCCCTGGCCTTGCTCAGTGGGTTAAGGATCCGGCGTTGCCATGAGCTGTGGTGTAGGTCACAGACACAGCTTGGATCTGGCATTGATGTGGTTATGGTGTAGTCCAGCGGCTATAGCTCCGATTTGACCCCTAGCCTGGGAACCTCCATACGTCTCAGGTGAGGCTCCATAAAAAGAAAAAGAAGAGAAACAATGGGAAAAGTTAAACATGAAAAATTTTTGGCTTTCAAAAGTACTAAACTTGCAGTTACTTGCCAAGTTTTACCATTACATTATACCATTCTGCATACCAAAACAAAACGTATACTCTATAGGCCAAAGGATACCTATAACTAATTTTTAAATCAAGACTACTGATAAACATATTCTGAAAAGAACTGGAATGTAAATGACTTTTGGCAATATTTGATAAATTGATCAGCCAACTTACTTCACACAATACAAAAAGATTACCTTAAAATGGATCATCTAAATCTAAAAGTAAAATCTATAAAACTTCTTGAATAAAACATAAGAGAAAATCTTGTCATCCTGGGGTTAAGAAATAAGACACAAAACGCATTAATCATAAAAGTTAAAAATTTCATAAATAAGACTTTGTCAAAATTAAAATTTTTCGGTCTTCAAAAGATACTATGGGAATTCCCATTGTGGCTCAGTAGGTTACAAACCTGACTAGGATCCATGAGGATGCAGGTTTGATCCCTGGCCTTGCTCAGTGGGTTAAGGATCCGGCATTACCATGAGCTGTGGTGTAGACTGCAGATGCATCTCGGATCCCACGTTGCTGTGGCTGTGGTACAGGCTGCCAGCTACAGCTCCAATTCAACCCCTAGCCTGGGAATTTCCATATGCCACAGATTTGGAACTAAAAAGCAAATAAATTAAATTAAATTAAATTAAATTAATAAATAAATAAATAAAATGTATAAGAGAGCTTCCATGTAGAGTAATAAATACTTTCCCTACCTATAGCCCCCACCAAAAAAAACTTTTCTTAAAACAAAAAGTGGTTGTTCTAGAACATAAGAGTACTTTTTATAAAGGCAAATTTAAGAATATACAGAAAATGCAGAAGGTTTGAGGAGTGAACTTTATTTGGGTTTATAATAAGCTACAAATAATAAATTAGAAATGATTAGTATATGTGTTAAAACTTTACAAATTTGGTTAAATATGATGACTATATTCACAAGGATAAGATCATGAAACCATTACTAGATGTTGTTGCATTGAAAATAAACAGCAAGAGTAAAACTATAATTTGGATTAATTTTTTTTTTTTTTTTGTCTTTTTAGGGCCGCACCTGTGGCATATCAAAGTTCCCAGTCTAGGGGTCGAATCAGGACTTTAGCCACCAGCCTACACCACAGCCACAGCAACACAGGATCTGAGCCACATCTGCGACCTACACCACAGCTCATGGCAACACCAGACCCTTAACCCATTGAGAAGGCCAGGATGGAACCTGCATGCTCATGGATACTAGTCAGGTTTGTAACCCACTGAACCACAACAGGAATTGTTGGATTTTTTTTTCCCCCTGGTAAACAGCCAAGCTACCTCTGTGCTGCGTTTTCCTCTATCACTATTAAATCCCGTTTACCACCGCATCAAAAAGAATCAAATACTTAGGAATAAACCTACCTAAAAAGACAAAAGACCTGTACTCTGAAAACTGTAAGACACTGATGAAAGAAATCAAAGATGACATGAACAGATGGAAAGACATAGCATGCTCTTGGATTGGAAGAGTCAATATTATCAAAATGACTATACTACCCAAGGCAATCTACACATTCAATGCAAACCCTATCAAATTACCAATCACACTTTTCACAGAACTAGAACAAAATATTTTAAAGTTTGTTTGGAAGCACAAAAAACACAGAATAGCCAAAGACATCCTGAAAAAGAAAAATGGAGCAGGAGGAATCAGGCTCCGTGACTTCAGACTCTACTACAAAGCTTCAGTCATCAAAACCGTATGGTACTGGCACAAAGACAGAAATACAGATCACTGCAACAGGACAGAAAGCCCAAAATTAAACCCATGCATCTATAGTCAACTAATCTATGACAAAGGAGGCAAGAACATACATTGGAGAAAAGACAGCCTCTTCAATAAGTGCTGCTGGGCAAACTGGACAGCCACATGTGAAAAAATGAAATTAGAACACTTCCTAACACCATGCACAAAAATAAACTCAAAATGAATTAAAGATCTAGATAGAAGACCAGACACTATAAAACTCTTAGAGGAAAACATAGGCCAAACACTCTCTGACATAAATGATAGCAACATCTTCTCAGATCCATCTGTCAGAGTAAGGACAATAAAAAGAAAAATAAACAAATGGGAATAAATTAAACTTTAAAGTTTCTGCACAGCAAAGGAAACCCTAAACAAAACAAAAAGACAACCCACAGAATGGGATAAAATAGTTGCAAATGATTCAATTGACAAGGGATTAATCTACAAAATTAACAAACACCTTCTACAGCTCAATACCAAAAAACAAACAACCTCATCAAAAAATGGGCAGAAGATCTAAACAGACAATTCTCCAAAGAAGACATGCAGATGGCAAATAAACACATGAAAAGATGTTCAACATAGCTCCTTATTAGAGAAATGCAAATCGAAACCGCTAGGAGGTACCACCTTACACCGGCCAGAATGGCCATCATCAAAAAGTCAACAAATAATAAGTGCTGGAGAGGGTGTAGAGAAAAAGGATCCCTATTACACTGTTAGTGGGAATGCAAAGTGGTGCAACCACTGTGGAAAACAATATGGAGATTCCTCAGAAAACTCAAAACAGAATTATCATTTGATCCAGCAATCCCACTCCTGGGCATCTATCCAGAGGAAACCATGGCTTGAAAAGACACCTGTACTCAGTGTTCATTGCAGCACTCTATGCAATAGCCAAGTCATGGAAACAACCTAAATGCCCATCGACTGAGGAGTGGATAGGGAAGATGTGGTACATACATACAATGGAATATTACTCAGCCATTAAAAGGAACGAAATAACAACATTTATAGCAACACGGATGGACCTAGAAATTATCATGTGAAGTGAAACCAGTCAGACAATGAGACACCAACATCCAATGCTACTGCTCACATGTGGAAACTAAAAACACACAATGAACTTCTTTACAGAACAGATACTGACTCACAGACTTTGGAAAACCTTTGGTTTCCAAATAAGACAATCTGGGGGGTGGGGGAATGCACTGAGGGTTTGGGATGCAAATGTTATCAAATTGAGTTGTGATGATTATTGTACATCTATAATTATAATAAAATTCATTGAGCAATGGGAAAAAAAAGAATAACACTCTGAACATTTTGATATAATCAAATCATTTTTGAAAAAAAGTTCCCCACTTTTGAAAATATTAAAGGTCCTAATAATCTCTGTTGCATATTCTTTCATCATTTATGCTTGGGTATCAATGTTAACAAAAGTAGACTATATTGCAAATGGTATAGGGACAACTGAATATCCACATCTAAAAAAAATGAATCTGGAGCCCTAACTCACACCATTCACAAAAATAAATCAAAGACCTAAATGTAAGAGCTAAAACTATGTAACTCTTACAAGAAAACATAGTAACAAATCTTTAGATTTATAGAATAAATACTTTCTTACATATGACACCAAAAGCATAAGTAACAAAAAAGATAGATTATAACACAATGAAACTTTGTGCTGCAATTATTACTCTAATCAAGAAAATGAAGACATAGTGTTCCTTGGTGGCTCAGCAGGTTAAGGATCCAGCATTGTCAATGCTCTGGCATGGGTTCAATCCCTGGCCTAGGAACTTCTGCATGCTGCTGGTGTGACCAAAAAAAAAAAAAAAAGAAAATGAAAATGAAGACAATTCACAAAATGGGAGAAATATCTGCAAATCATGTATATGATAAGGCACTTATATGGAGAATATATAATGAACAGTTATATAACAACAATAAAAAGACAAATAACAAAACTAAATAATGGGTGAATGATCTGAATAGACATTTTTCCAAAGAACATAATCAAATGGCCAACAAGTATAAGAAAAGATAGGCAAAAGCACAGAAAAAGATATGCAACATCATTAGTCATTAGAAACCTGCAAATCAAAACCAGAAGATAACTACTTCTCACTCACTAGAATGGCTACAATCAAAATAAACAATAACTAATGTTGAGAAGATAATGAAACTCTCATACACTGTTCATGGGAAAGTAAAAGCTTTGGGAAACAGTTTAGTAATTCTTCAGAAAGTTCAACACAGTTACAGTATACTCCAATAATTCCACTCAGGTATATACTCAAGAGATTAAAGCATATAACCATAAGAATTTTTATATGCATGCTCATAAAAGCAATTTACATAAGAGTGGAAATAACCCAAATGCGCATCAATGAATATATGGATAAAATGTGGCATAATCATACAATGCAATACTATTAGCTCTGACACATGCTATAACATGGATGAATCTTGAAAAATATGCTAAGCAAAGAGAGTCACTGAAGACCAAATACTGTATGATTCTATTTATATAGAATACCCAGAAAAGGCAAATCCACGGAGATAGAAATTAGATTCATAGTTGCTTAGAATTCTGGGTATTCTGGAGGCTAGGGATTAAATACTAGTGGATATGGAGTTTCTTTTGGGGGGACGAAAATGTTCTATAATTCGATCATGATGATGGTTGCACAATCCTGTGAATATACTAAAAAACACTGAATTGTACACTTGAATGAACTTGATGTTATGGTTTTTGAGCAAGAAAATGTTGAAAGCAGATGTGTATACAAAAGTTATGGAAAAAGTAGATGCAAAAAAGGATATATGACATTCTAATAAACCCATAAATCTCAAATCTAAACATGAAAATGTCTCACAACTATGGAGCTAAGAAGACAGCCATCCTTTCTTCTACAAAATTATCAGCTGTCAATTTTCAATTAATTCTTCATGGATTGCATCTTGACAATGCAGGTACAAGAACCAGAAAGTAATAAGGCAGAACCTATTAAATATGTTTTTGAAATCTAGAATCAGCATTTACAAGATGGCTATGTTTTAGGTTCATACACAACTCATGCATAGTTAGTGAAATATAGAAGACAAGGCCCTTATCAGGTACAAATATCATCAAAACTATGAAAATATGAAACACGTTTTGGTTTGCTACTTTCTCATTACTTAAAATTTGAATAAAGTCCCTTACTATCCTTTTATTTTTTAATTCAAATCAGAAGCATTTAAAATGGGCTCACTGGGCACACATGGTAAATGGTGTTACTAAATTTTCTAATATACTGAATATAACTAATGGCTGGGACTGTTTCTTGCCTTAGGATACTTTTGACTCATTTTCGTATCTTGTCTGTTCTAACAACTCTTTATGATTTTATGTTTCTCAAATTGAGGCATAATAAAACTGTTAGGTCTTTTTTTGCGTAAATTATCCGGGTTCCCTTCACATTATGGAAAAAAATAATAGGAAAAATGAAGTTTAGCATTCTCCAAATTTTAGTTAATTCAAAACTATTCTAAAAACTTTTTAAAAATCAAAACTTAAAAGGAAAAAAAGAAAGTTCACAAAATCGAGTTTAAACTATGTGTAAGTAAAATTTGTTAATGTTTTCAATGTGTCTTTGTTCTGTTACGCTGCTACAAAAAAATACCACAGACTGAATAGCATATAATCATCAGAAATTTGTTCCTTACAGTTCTGGAGGTTGGAGGTCCAAGATCAAGGTGCCAACATGGTCAGCTGCGGGCCCGCTTCCAGGTCACCATGTACCCTCACATGGCGGAAGGGACCTTTGGGAGGAAACTGGACACCTCAGGAGTTTAAAGGCATAGGTCATAAACCTTCTGCATTGGAACTTGACTCTGAGTCTGTCAAATTCCACTGTAAAAGATTTAACAGTTGTTCCTTTAAAATCCTGAGACCAATTTCCTCCCAAAGTTCTCCTCTGACATTTGAATTTTCCTCATACCATAAGCCCCGAGCTTCATTACTGTAAAAATTAGAACTTTATTCCAAGTCAACAAAATACTTCTGCTATAATCATTAGAGCACTGTCACGAGAACCAGTCTCACCGGGGAGGGAACAAATGCTGGAGCGATTCTCACCACACTCGTCATTTTCTCCAAGATTTCCCAGATTTCTAGGCAGGAACTAAACTCCACAGAATGTGCCCACATCAAGGAAACAATTATTGGCTCACTCCTGTTGTGATAAAATATATTTATATGCCTAATATTATCTGTAACTCACCAGGAATTATGACATCAATACCAGGCTTTTGCCCACCTCTTACAACCAAACCTATCTTGGGTTTATGGAATAATTAAGAGGCTGATATGTAAAGCCCTTTTCTCTCCAGTATAGCATGTTTCCTTTAGAAAGATAATGAGACCTCCAAAATGAAGCTGGTATTAGCTACTCAGGAGAGCGCTCAGAAAAGATTAACTGACTCTGTGAAAGACTACTACTCCAAAAGCAAGAATAATACCATTAGGGAGTTCCCGTTGTGGCGCAGCAGAAATGAATCCAACTAGGAACCATGAGGTGCGGGGTCGATCCCTGGCCTTGCTCAGTGGGTTAAGGATCTGGCGTTGCCGTGAGCTGTGGTATAGGTTGCAGACGTGGCTCGGATCTGGTGTTGCTGTGGCTGTGGGTTGCAGCTACAGCTCCGATTAGACCCCTAACCTGGGAACCTCCTATACGCTGTGGGTATGGCCCCAAAAAGGACAAAAGATGAAAAGAAAAAAAAAAGGAATAATACAATTAGAAAAGTAGTCCAAATTTTGCCTCATCCTCTGCTGTGGAAGTCCAACGAACCAGTTTAAATACACTACCTAGGACTGTCATGGATCATAGTCTTTATAGCCTCTTAGCAAACCTAGGGACAGTATATACTTAATACTTCCTGTAAGATCATTGGACAGGTGAGATCCTGATGGTTTTTGGTCAATGGGCATCACCAGGATAAGTCAAAGGCTCCCTTAAGAATGAGACACAAAGGCTTTATCTTCATACGTAAAAGCAATGAATCCTATATTCTATATACAAATGTCTAACAACATTACTAATATTAAATACAATCTCATCTGTAATCATTATAGTAATTTTATTAAACAAAAATGCATGAATTTGCAGATATAAAAAGTGACAACCAACCTGTTAGCTGAAAAAATTGTAATTTTAAATACCTGATATTTGTAAAAATGTATACTTTGTTTTTCCAAAAGCCCATGTTTTGATAGTTGATTCTTAGTATTCTAATAAACCACTGTAAATATAAATGAAAGATTATAAATCCAATGCCTTTGGCACACTACTTTAAATATGCTTTATTTTAAAGTAAAAAACCAATCATAGCCAAAACAAAATGTTTTGTCTCTGAGTATTTTAAACTTAAGGGAAAAAAGCCATTAATGATGAACATATTTTCATTTTTCAAAGTTTTTAATTTTTTATAAAGATTTTAATTAAGTTTCATAGTTACTAAAGCAGTTTTGAAACTTAGCCTTCATGATCCTTTTGACTTCATGCTTTTAGACAGTCATTGTCTTCAAAACATGACAAATTTCAGAATCCATTAAAAGAAAAAAAAAAAAAAAAAAAAAAAAAAAAAAAAAAAAAAAAAAAAAAAACTAGAAAGCTAAAAAGTTAACCTGGAAGTTTAATTATTAATTTATAAAAAGATAGAAAGTGTTGTGATATAACTGGCTGCATCATAAAGCATAAATCATAATAAATTGTATTAATTATGTATCTTCCGCAAATCTGAGAGCTACAAGGGACCTAAGAGAAAATGAAATCTAACTCTTCCTCCCTCATTTCATAGGTGAGAGTAATTTGCTCAAGGTTACATAGTTACATTATAATAAATCTTACACCTAATATATTCCAGGACAATCCATGCTATCACTTCTCAACAAACTCGCCTTACGCATCTCCCCACCACTGGGATATTCAGAGTGGAAATATCTATAAAACAGAAACACAGGAAAACTAGGGAAATACATTTATTAATCATTCTTGTATAGGGTACAAAATAAAACACTCTTTTATACATGTTTACTGTGGGTTTTTTTTGTGTGTGTGTGTGTTTTTAGGACTGCATCTGTGGCATATGGAGGTTCCCAGGCTAGGAATCGAATTGGAGCTGTAGCCTCTGGCCTACACCACAGCCACAGCAATGTGAGATCTGAGCCTCGTCTGCAACCTACACCACAGCTCACGGCAACCCGGGATCCTTAACCCACCGAGTGAGGCCAAGGATTGAACCTGTGTCCTCATGGATGCTAGTCAGATTTGTTTCCACTGAGCCACAATGGGAACTCCTATATATGTTTACTTCAAATCAAGACTTTCTAAATTTATGAAAAAAAATTTTTCAAGGATACTTCAAGCCTCATATGGTACTTACAATTCAAAATATAAAAAATTTACAGTCCTTATTTATGGTCCCTAAAACATAGGACATTTATTTTCCTGTCTTTATAAATCCAAAATGGCTACTATATAATGAATTCTATTGAGAGTAAAAACTACTCCTAATCTGAACTCTAAAGCACATACTTTTTAAAGGCATGCAAATGTTATTGTATGCTGATGTCCACAATACAAGACTATGTTTAAATATCAAAGAAGAAATACATTCACAAGCAAAAAATATATATGGTTACCAAAGGCCTTAATATCAGACCTACAAAATGCTCCATACCATTTCAGAATCACATTTGCTGGGATGAACATTTCAGATGGACTTGGTGTCATCTGGGCCTGAGAGACAGCAAATGATGATGCAAAATTGTAGAAGTTGTCCAACATCTTTTGTGTGAACTAAAAGTTAACAATGAATAGATTAATGGATTACACTAAATACCCCATTTATATCTTAATATTTTTAATTAAAAATGTCATATTAACTTGGTTTAAGAACTGTGAGCTCTAAGACAGTTCTAATGCTGAACGTTAAGGCGAGTTATAAAATGACATTATGGCACAAAATCATAACAATCTGCCTAGTACTTTCTTTTTTAAATATATATGATTTTTATTTTTTCCATTATAGTTGATTTATCGCATTCTGTCAGTTTCTACTGTAAAGTGACCCCGTCATACATATATGTGTGTGTATATATACATATATATTCTTTTTCTTACATTATCCTCTATCATGTTCCATCACAAGTGACTAGATATAGTTCCCTGTGCTATACAGCAGTGCCTAGCACTTTCTTTATATCTCAAAGAACTTCTATTTGAATATCAAATATTTTTAAGTTTCTAACATATTCATTTTGGGAAAAAAAAGACAAAATGTTTTTCCTTCAAAATATCCTCTTTTATCTCCAGTTCTGGAGATGCCCCTCTCCTCAATAGCACCCTCATCAAATTAACCTGTTTTCCCAAATAAAACAGTAACCATCTCTAAGAAGTCTTTTTCTTGTCAGAAAGATTAAAAACTTAACTATAAAAAAGAAGCAACTAGTTACTTGCTATCAATTATAAAAAAAAACAAAGTAACACCATTTCCATTTCCTGGCCTATGTATTCTCAATAACCCTCAAATGGGCAAATCCACTAACAATGGATTTAGAATTCTACCAATTCTTCCTTGGTAGAAGCCAGAAGTAAACTGATTCTTGAGAATCAAATGGGGTTAAGCACTAAACCCAAAAGTTAATGAACTACTAACAATAACACTACCTTTTATTCACTCAAAAATAACATTCCCAACATCAACATCACTTTCTTAGAACACACAAAACTAGCCACGAAGGTTCTTGCTGTCTCTTTTCTATGTGAGAAGAAATATCTTATTAGGGTTTTTGTTTATTTAATAATATCAAGATAATTTAACCCAAGATACTCTACTGTTATGGTACTTGAACCAATCAGAGTTTAGTAACATCACTAACTAAAAGATAAGTACCAGGAAAAAAAAAAATCAATAGCAATCCTCCACATAAGCCAAGCAACATAAATTTTTATACATAACATTAAGATCCAATTCATGATAGAAACAAAGTCTGTTTAAGATACCTAGGGAAAATGCTAAAAGAGGCTGATATAAGACTTTTGTTGAAAATATTTTAAGACTGTCTCAAAAGACAAGAGAAAGAAACAAATGAAAGGACCTTTATATCATGTTGACTGTAAAGATACATGTTCACAGATAGGAAGACTTAATGTGGTAATGGCATATTAAACCTATAAATCCAATATTATTTTCAACTAAATTCCAAATAAGATTCTTCGTGGCACTTGACAAGCTGATACTAAAATTATTATGAAAAATACCTAAGCCTATTTTTCACTGACTAGGAGGGGGGACTTGGCCATCCAGATATTAAGACTTTCACTGCCAAAAAAGGACAGGCAAATAAACTGATTAGAATAAAAGAGCCCAGAAACAAACCTAAGCATATCTAACACATGATATATAACAAAGATGCTATTACTCAGAATAGATAGATAGATAGATGGACAGACGGACGGACTGAGTTTCAACTAATGGGGCTGAAACAACTAGCTTTCCATAGGGGGAGAAAAATGAACTTATATCCCTTCCCATACCACACACAAACACAATTCAAAAGTAAAACATTAAAAGCTTTAAGAACTATAAGAGAACATACCACCTTGACATACCGGGGTAGGAAGAATTTCTCAAATACAAAAACCCCACAAATCATAAAGGAAACAACTGATAAAACTTGTCTACATAAAAATATATTATTTCTGTATGCAAAATGGAAAAAAATGAGGAATTCATTAGTCAGGGAAAATCAGAAGTTATACAGGACAGGAAATATAATCATAGCACTACACATGGCTCAGTTCTGAAAAACACCAGGTCATAATAATGAAAACTTTGCATATTAACTTAATGAAAATCTATACTGGAAAGGTGGGGAGAAAAGATATATGCGCATATTGGGGAACAGAGGAATTCTGCATGTTAAACTATTTAACTTTCCAAACCATGCACTGCTGATAAAAACTAAAATGAAGAAAAACTAAAAGCATAAATTAGAAACGTGTTTAAATACACATACAAATAGTACTATACATATTTTGTGGATAAATGTGCATTTTTTTAAAGTACTAAAATACAAACAGGAAAAATAATGAAGTTAGAAGACTAGCTACCTAGAGAGGAAAAGGAAGAGAAGCAGTGGGCTGTATTTAGAACACCATATAATTTCTTAACTAGTAGCAAATATAGCAAAATGTAACTGGATGGAAGACACATGGAAATCTTTAAATACATGCCAACTATAAAGAAAGATCTTTAAGGATAGGTATAATTTTATTTTTGTCGATCTAGTTTTATCTCTTTGTGCTTAAATAATGCCTGGCACACACAACGGGTACACAATAAATGTGGAATGCACTTTCTGTATATTAAAATATTTCATAACAAAATATTTAATAAAAAATACATGTGCTTCATTGAAAAAAAGCTCAAATAATTTATAATTATACAGTAAAAAGTCTTCTTGCTCCTCTCCTGGGAAAACATCACTTTCACATGTACCTTCCAGACATTTTTCAAATACAATCTACACGGGCTACCGTAAAGCACTTTATACAACTTGCTTTTTTTGGCAGAGCTTATTTTTTTAAATTACTGACAAAAACTTTAAAACCTAGACTCTGTCATGCCTTTTTTTTTTTTCATGGCCACCTTCAGCACATGGAGTTCCCAGGCCAGGGATCAGATCCAAGCTGCAGTTGCAGCAACACTGGATCCCTAACCCACTGTGCTGGGCCGGGTATCAAACCCACCTCCCAGTGCTCCCAAGACACTGCCAATCCCACTGTGCCACAGCAGAAACTCCTAGACTCTGTCATTTTTTGTTTTTTATTTTTTTAAGGGGGGTGCTTTATTTTTTTTTTTTTAGGGCCGCACCTGTGGCATATGGCAGTTCCCAGGCTGGGGGCTGAATCGGAGCTACAGCTTCCAGCTTATGCCAGTCACTGCAAGGTGGGATCCAAGCCGTGTCTGACCTACACCACAACTCACGGCAACGCCAGATCCTTAACCCACTGAGCAAGGCCAGGGATCGAACCTGCATCCTCATTGATACTAGTCAGGTTCGTAACCCACTGAGCCACAACGGGAACTCCGACTCTGTTATTTTTAATTCAAATTCAGCCCATTCTCAAGACAAGTCTGTGCTTAAAGTCATGCCTACAATCCTCAAAAGTGTGCTGCCCAGAAAATTCAGGTTTCCCTAGTCTACTCACCCTCCTCCTCTCCTAGAGGACTCATTTAATAATTCTTTTGGTTTAGATTTCCAACACTTCTGTTCCCCTCAATCTTTGCTGATTACCTTGCTTCCTATATCACTAAGCAAAGAAAACGAATTGAGAGAAAACTTGCACAAGTTCTTATTAGCACACTTATCAACTTCCTGCATCTGTATATGTCCATATATCCATTACTATAAACACTGTCCATTATCCTAATACCTCCAAATACGCTCTTATTTCCTACTCAAGGACACGACTTCCCACTCTCTTGCATCACTCTCTTATTAATGATTCATTCCTGTCAAACATGATACAATATCTCCCATTAAAAACAGAAAGAAAGGAGTTCCCATGTGGCACAGCAGGTTAAGAATCCGTCATTTTCACTGCAGTGGCTTGGGTTCAATCCTTGGTCCAGGGAACTTCTGCATGCTGCAGGCCAAAAAGAAAAAAAAAAACACATAAAAAAGATTCCTTGTCCCCATAGCCCCCTCCGGCAACCAGACAGACCATTAATCCACTGTCCTTTTTAACAACACCCACCAAGAATTATCTAAATTCACAGTTTCTATTTCCTTCTCTCCAATTCACTCCTCCTCACTCCAAACTCCTTTCCGCTCTATCAACTTGTGTCAGTCTTTAATGATTTCTACCTTGCTGAATGCAGCGGTTAATTCTTAGCCTTCATCTTACTTGACCCATCGGCAATGCATACTATTATCTATTTTTTCTTTCTTAAAAACCAGTGCTGGAGTTTCCATTGTGGCTCAGTGGAAACGAATCTGACAAGTATCCATGGTGACGTGGGTTCAATTCTTGGCCTCGCTCACTGGGTTAAGGACCCGGCACTGCTGTGAGCTGTGGTGTACGTCACAGATGCAGCTGGGATCCTGCATTGCTGTGTCTGTGGTGTAGGCCAGCAGTTGTAGCTCTGATTTGACCCCTAGCCTGGGAACTTCTATATGCCATGGGTGCAGCCCTAAAAAGTTAAAAAAAAAAAAAAAAATCCTTCTTTGGCTTCCAAATTACCATATTGGGGGTCTGCTCCTACTGCAGGCTGCTCCTTTCTTTTTATTCGCCCTCATCTCTTAAGTGTCTTCACTTTGAAATGGCCTCAAGCCCCATCACTGGCCAGCTTTTCTATTTACAGTTTCTTTTCAATAATCGTACTGCCTCCACAGCTTTGAATACCATCTCTACACTGAGGACTCCCAAATTTTTATCTCTATCCTAGACTTCCCTTGCGCTCTAAACTTGTCACCTCCAGCTGGTATCTAACAGACATCCCAAACACAATTCAATCAAAATTCAACTCCTGATTCCACTCCCAGCCTGTAACTGTTTTTTTCACAATATTCCTGTCTTCTAGATCGCTGGAATCAACATCCTTGGAGCCACAGCTGACATCTCTATCTCAGACCTCACATATGATCCACACCATGGAAATACTATTGGTCCCATCTTCACGTTATCTCCAGAAATCAACTTCTTTTCATCACCTCCATTTCTACTCCTCCATACTCCCTGGTTCAAGTCATTATAATCTCTCACCTAGACTTTCATAGGAGCCTCTTAACTGATCTTCCTCTTTCCATCTTTGCCTCACTACATTTTCCCTGCAAAGATGCAAAAGTGATCCCTTAAAAATGTTAGTTGGATCAATTACTCTCCTGCTCAGCTCTTATGTTTTCTCTTCCAAACAGAATATAAGCCGAAGTCCTAACAAAAGCCAACGAGGTCCCATACGATTTATCTCACAACCACCCACGACTTCCAACCTCATCTCCCAGCTCTCACCCTTGCTCACTCTACTGCAGACACAATATTTCATTTTATTCTTCAGCCTCACAGATTTCTACTTGAAGGCCTTTGTACTAGTTATAACTCTGTGTAGATCATTCTCCCCTTCAGGCCTTTGCCGTACACGTTAAAAGTCAACCCTTATTGAACTGTGTCACTTTAAGCTCCGTGAGGACAAGGAACTTGCTTATGAGATTCACAACTCTATAACCACAGGCTATCATACAAGTGTGGGAGGAAAAGTTGAAAAATTAACATTTAAATCCATTAAAAAATCTCTTTGAGCTATTTTATCACTACAGAAACATAAGTCTCATCAAAGCATTCATAAATTTTAAAATACCTATAGAGAAGGAAGACAAACTGAAAATACTCATGGAAGCCAAT
Source organism: Catagonus wagneri (assembly GCA_004024745.2). Taxonomy (NCBI): domain Eukaryota; kingdom Metazoa; phylum Chordata; class Mammalia; order Artiodactyla; family Tayassuidae; genus Catagonus; species Catagonus wagneri. The sequence goes on from PVHT020000036.1 coordinate 733,905, forward strand.
AACTTACGTCATATATACATTTACTGTCATTTTTACATGAATTCTACCAGGATAATTAATAAAGTATAGAATGTAATTTTTATATTATTTTAGAAAATAACGAAATATGCACTGCGTTACCTGAGTGAATGAGTCAACTGACGATACAGCAGCATTACCTACAGGAGTCTGCTGAGCCAGACTGTCCAATAATTCCACTGAAATTCCAATCTGAGCAACAGATGGAGTTCGGACAATATTCATGGCTCCAAAAGGGTGTTGGCTTCCTTCACCTGAAAGAAATTAAAATGTACTACATATTTCAAGTATAACTTGTATCCATATAAGTTCCTTTGTAAAAATGTAAAGAACCCCTGATCTATATGCACTAGAAGTGTTGATAGATGAGTCTGTTTCTCTTCAGATAAATGTAAATAAAAGGGAACCCACCTTTTATTATATTAACAATTAAGAAAACTGATACTTTCCCCACCAGAAAAAAATAGCTGTTACTTTTCTAAAACTTAGAAAATTAAAATTACTGCAGCTAGAAATGGAAATTAAGAGAATAAGAGAAAAATAAATTAGCATTAATTAGATAAAAGATTCTCAATGTTAACACTGAGTGAAGGTATTTTTTAAGATTTTTAGCATTAGTTTTATTATTTTAAACCAAGAAATTTGCAGCTTATTCATGAAAAAAGATTTAATTTCCCCTCTATATCATTTATAATTAAAATACAGAAAACATCATAAATATATCAAATACACATCTGAGCCTCTAAGTACCAGCTAACTTACACATGAAAAAGTACAGGCCAATTTTACTAATCCACATAAGAGATAATAAGAAAAGTTAGCCTGATGAAGGAAAAAAAAAAATCACACAATGAATAGATAACTGGTTTATCTGCTATTTTTATATGACAACAAAATGTCTAAACAAATACTGAAAACAAAAATCGGGGACAAGACACATTCCTAATACCTAGAACACTCTCCGCAAATATTAAAACGCTTCTTACATTTTCAAGTATTATGAATACAAACTTGAAACTGTATTTCTCTGTGCTTTAAAAATACATACACAGGAGATCCACTGTGGCTCAGTGAGTTAAAAGACCCAGTGTGGTCACTGCTGTGGCACAGGTTTAATCTCTGACCCGAGAACTTCCACGTGCCATGTGAGGCCAAAAAAATACACACACACACTTCATTAAATATGACTGGTTTAAGATGTTTTCAGTCTTTTAAAATTGTTTTACTTAATTTCCACATATTTGTGAATTTCCCAGATTTACTTCTGTTGTTCCTAACTTTTTTTTCTTTTTTCTCCTTTTTTTTTTTTTTTTTTGGCTTTTTAGGGCTGCACCCATCGCATATGGAGGTTTCCAGGCTAGGGATCGAATTGGAGCTGGCTTACACCACAGCCACAGCAACTCGGGATCTGAGCCATATCTGCAACCTACACCACAGCTCACGGCAACGCCAGATCCTTAGCACAAGGCACCACAGGAGAAAATTCTATAGGAAACTAGTGCTTTAGAGTCAGTATACAAGGAAAAGCAATCATCATCATTTACTATCTGGGTCTAAATTACTTTTTAGAAATATATACATTTTAAATGATTTCATAAGAAATGTTCAGAAGAATAAAGAGATAGTTAAAAAAACTTCATTAGAATTTTTAATAATAAAATACAGTAAGCTCAAATATCCATTTCAGATTTCCCACATTTGCCTAGTTTTTAAGTAAAAAATAGGCAAAATGGGCCATGTCCTCTGAACACAACCGTTCGTCAAGTGTCATGAATAAATGTGAACTCCTGATTTTACACACATTTCTAATAGGTTCTAGCTTATCATTACTTCTGGTCCTTCTTCTGGCAACTGCATTTGAAACCTTGAAATTTTGAAACTTTTAATGTTGAGGAAAGAATGGCCATCTTCTCTGAAATGTAATTTGTAAACCATTGTCATGTTTAGATTTATAAACATTATTTAGAATAATCAACCCAATTAATTTTTTCATTTGCACACCTATTGCCTTCTCATCACCTTTATATACACATCCACTTTCAATAACGTCCACCTACAAAAACTATCCAGTCAAATTTGGAGCACAAATACAAGAGATGAACGAATATCCACATACATCCTTTTACAACATGTCCAAGATTTTGTCACAAAATACTATGTGATTAATTCCTCCTTGCTGAGTGAATAAATGTGTAATACCATATTTTTTTTTTTTTTGGTCTTTAGAAATAAAATTCACCTAAGAGACTATCATCTGAAGATTCAGTCTTTAGATTCTGCTTATATAAGCAACTTCACAGTCATCATTAGACTCTAGCTAGCGTGCTGATATTTGCATCTTTGTATTCATTTTCTGATTCATGCTATAATCACGAAAACTTGTTCCTCTGCCAATTTTCTTCTTTGCCATTATTAACAAAATATGAAATACTATCAATTTCTAATTCTACCCAATAAAAGCAAAAAGCAGACAATGAAGATGGTTTCTCCAGACTCCTTTTATACTTCTTGAAAGATGACAAAATCTTTTGTGCAATGAAACATGAAAACTGTAAGATAATGCAGTAGCAAATTAACTGCACAGGCTAAATCTGGACCATAGCCTATTTTTGTATGACCTGGGAGCTAAGAATAATTTCTTACATCTTTAAAAGGTTGTTTACAGAATAGGAGTTCCCGTCGTGGCTCAGCAGAAATGCATCTGACTAGCACCCATGAAGAGGCAAGTTAGATCCCTCGCCTTGGTCAATAGGTTAAGGATCCGGCATTGCGCTGAGCTGTGGTTTAGGTTGCAGATGCGGCTCGGAAATGGCATTGCTGTGGCTGTGGTATAGGCCAGCAGCTACAGCTCCAATCTGACTCCTAGCCTGGGAACCTCCATATGCCACAGATGCAGCCTTAAAAAGACCAAAAAAAAAGGAAATATGTCACAGAGACCATATGTAGTACACAAAGCCTAGAATATTTACCATTTTAAGCTTTACAAAAATGTTTGTCAGCCTCTGCTTTAATTAATTCCATCATTCTTCAGTTTTCTTATTATTTCAGCCTTTTTTTCCTATAGAGAATAAATAATGAGTAATGATGAAACAGCAAAATGTTTCAAGATACAGATCACTAATATCCACAAATGCATCTTAGATTTATAAAATGGTACAATAGACCCATATGGTAACTGCAAGATGAAATAAGTTTAAAAAATATGTAAGTAAATGTTTTCTCTCTTCTTTGAAAGACCTCTACAAAAGAATAAAACGCATGAAATAATCCTTCTAAGAGTTATAAGTGCCCCCAAAATAAACTAAAAAACTATAAGTGAATCTACTGATTAAAATATTTTTTGTGTAAGGTGGAGTGCACAGCAGCAAAGAGACAAGAACTAAAGAAAGTCATTATACCAAAAATAAGCAATTCACTATGAAGTAGCATTTGAATATGACATATGCTAAAAAGCTACAGAAAAACAACTTAATTATGCTTGTGGTATAGACCAGTGGCTACAGCTCCAATTCGATCCATATGCTGCAAGTACGGCTCTAAAACAACAACAACAACAAAAACCAACAACCTATATTTTAAGCCAGATAAAAATTACTTATCTGACATCACAGTGTGTCTTAGAATTTGGACATCTGAAACATATTTAAACAAACAATATTCACTGAGTATCTAAAGTTCATCGCTGGAGTTCTCGTCATGGCACAGCGGTTAACGAATCTGACTAGGAACCATAAGGTTGTGGGTTCGATCCCTGGCCTTGCTCAGTGGGTTAAGGATCCGGCGTTGCCATGAGCTGAGGTGTAGGTTGCAGATGCAGCTCGGATCTGGCATTGCTGTGGCTGTGGTGTAGGCTAGCAGCTGTAACTCCGATCTGACCCCTAGCCTGGGAACCTCCACATGCCGCGGGTGAGGCCCTAAAAAAATAAAGTTCATCACTGTGCTGTATACACTCTAAAGAACATAAGGTAAAAGACACAAACAGTGTCCTTTGAAGGAGCTTACATCCAATAAGGGAATAACAATTACTGAAACTTTATGAACAGGTTTCATTATTTGGGTGATTTTTAAGATCCCTCCTAGATACGTCTTTCTAAGATTTTATCAAAGCATAATAACCATTTCTTGAGCACCAACTATGTCCAAGCACTATTATACATTTAAGACTCATTATCTCTAATGCTTACAGAAATACATGCACCTTAGGTATTATCATCCTAATTTTACCTGAATTCTCCTCTAAGGTTAAATAACCTGGTCAAGACTACCCAGCTAGTAAAGAGTATCAATGGGATTCAAACAGGTCTAGCAAGCTCCAAGGCTGATGCTCATTCTCATTAATTATCTTACCTGTTTATACCAAATTCTGCAGTATGAACTCTTAACTGATTTTTATTCATTACCTACTTCACAATAAGCCATTCAAGAAAGCAAGTCAAGAAAATATCAGGAAGTACAAGGTTCCCATTCTGGCTCTAGTTCCATTTCATGTGAATAAACTAATCGCATCTTGAAGGGTTTTTCTCTCCTTTCTAAACCCCTTGACATGCTCAACCCAATTTTAAAATGAAAGCTAGAATAAGCATAGAATTTTCTTCCTGGCAACTGAGCTAGATGAAATGAGAAACCACATATGTCATGTGTAGCAAGCCAAAGCAATGACATTAAAACATGGCAGCAAGCCCAAAAAGAAAAGAGCAGAACTGTAACGAAGAAAAGTCAAATGATGACTTATAACAAACTCTCAACATCCCTTAAAAATTCCTCTTTGGTGTTAAGGCTTTTCTCATGATATTTTTAATGTTTCTGTTATGAAAGACAAAGAAAGGCTGAGAAACTGCGTCAGAGTAAAGACTGAAGAAGTGTGATAATTAAATGCAATACACACATTGACTGGCCCCTAGGTGGAGTGAGGAACTGCTATAAATGGCATTATTGGGAAAACTGGCTTAACTTTAATACGGAATATATAACAGACAACAGTATTGTATTAATGTTAAATCTGTTGACTATGAAACAATACCCTTGTTCTCAGAAATATGGTCTAACGTATTCAGGAGCAGAGGGGTATGGTACTTACAGGTTATTCTCAAAAGTCTGAGGAGAAAAGAAAATTAAAAGAATGATAAATAAAACGTAACAAAATTAATGATTATGGAACAGGAATGTAAAAAACTGTATTATTCTCGTACTTTTTCTCTAATTTTTAAACCATTTCAAAAAAATTGTTTTTAAACCTCTAATGCAAAAATAAAACTTAAGTATCATAACTGATACTCATAGAACCTTACTTCAGGAAGTTACCTTTGCAGCTCAGCATAAGTGAACCTGACTAGTATCCATGAGGATGTGTGTTCAATCCCTGGCCTAGTTCAGTGAATTAAGGATCCAGCGTTGCTGTGAGCTGTGGTGTAGGCTGTAGACATAGCTTGGATCTTATGTCGCTGTGGCATAGGCTGGCAGCTGTAGCTCAGATTCAACCCCCAGCTTGGAACTTCCAGAGGCAGCAAGTATGGCCCTAAAAAAGTGAAAGGAAACCAAAGCAAAGCAAAAAGAAAAAAAAAGGGAACTTCACTCCAAGCTAACACTACTTCATAGTAGAGCCTTGATTACAAAAAACAGTAATAAGAAGGTAAAACCTCACCATAAGGTGCCTAGTTCAGGTGTCTCAAACACAAAATATTAGCTTTTTCTTAACATGAGTATTCTACAAAGCTCTACCACATTCATTACTCCATTTTATGCATATAAATATATAATCCCTCTTCCTTATACCATAAGTGATTTGATCAACTAGTTATCCTTCTCTTAAGTATAATCACATATTCAAGTGCTAAAGACAATAAAAAATATTTAAGTTCCAAACAAGTGTTTTATTATATCTGACCTAATGTCCTACTCCCCCACCTGCTCTTCCAATCTTGGACTTGTCTGTTTCCCATTCTCCACTGCAGATGTCACTGGAATTCTCCCTGACTGAGGCACTGAGCCATTTCCTCATTGTCTCTTGAAACACTTTAAAATAGTTAACCTATAGAGAAAAGGAAGGTTTTAAGTTGAAGTTAAGAATGTGTATGAAAGAATATGTGCATGTGGCTTAACTCTTCAAACAGTATATGAACTCTACACCTTTGACAGACATATGCATAGGAACATGTTTAAAAACAAATAATATACATTCATTTACATATTTTTGGTAAGACAAACTGCTTCCACCTTCCAAGTTCAGAATTAAAAAATTTAAACTTTAATTTAAAAGATAAGAGTACTGGAGTTCCCGTTGTGGCTCAGTGGTTAACGAAACTGACTAGGAACGATGAGGTTCCAGGTTCAATCCCTGGCCTCGCTCAGTGGGTTAAGGATCCAGCATTGCCGCGAGCTGTGGTGTAGGTGGCAGACGCGGCTTGGATCCCGTGTTGCTATGGCTGTGGCGTAGGCCAGCGGCTACAGCTCCGATTAGACCCCTAGCCTCCTAGCCTGGGAACCTCCACATGCCATGAGTGTGACCCTAAAATGACAAAAAAAAAAAAAAAGAGTACTCAACATTCCTTATATATCATGAACCGGAACTTTTTTTTTTTTTTTGCCACACGTGTAGTATATGGAGGTTCCCGGGCCAGGGATCAAATCTGAGCCACAGCTGCAGCAACAGTGGATCCTTAACCCACTGAGCCAGGCTGGGGATTGAATCTTTGCCTCCTCGGCAACCCTAGCCTCCGAAGTCAGATTCTTAACCCACTGTACCACAGCAGGAACTACAAACCAAAACTTCTCATTATACATGTATTACAGTTTTTAACAGATTATAAGTTAAAAGTGAACACCATCACTCAGTTGATCTACTACATGAATGCTCAATTTTTTTGTGCATCTTACAGTTTAATAATGCTACTAAGACTAGATATTGACTTCAGAACTCACGTAAGACATTTAAAAAAAAACTTTACAAAGTACTATGAAAAAAATTAAAAGTACTGTGAGATCTGATAATACTAATACCATACAACTAAAATAAATACTTAAAAGTATGTGGGAAATGAAGTTCTAATTAGATACCTTTTAAATGTTAATGAGACAGACACACATCAAAAAAGCACCTATCTCCCAAAAGACTTCCTTAAGAAAATTAAAGATGCTGTCCACTGAGAAAATTCCCAGTACAACCCGAACCCGATCATGAAATGCTTCTCTGGACAAGATTAAGTCAAAGCAAAGGCTAGCAAATAACCTTTTGCTGCTGCTATTCAACTCTGAAGACGTGAAAATTCTGAACTTTGGAGAAAATATGTATTTATAATAGACTTTTGGCTTCCTGCTATCCATATCTGACTCCCTCACAAGCTACTAAGAGCTTCAACACTGAACTCTGGTATGAAGATGAGAATGAAGATAGCAGCTTTAATTTACAATAAATCACCAAAATGTGACTTCTGACCTAAAGTTTCTGCCATCATATTCAGAATTTCAGTAAGCGGGCTGGCACAGCAAGGAAAAGTGGAAATGAGGCCCTATAAAAATGATCAAACCCAGGTTCACAGTTATCAAATATAGATGTTTATATTATTAACATTAATTCATAGTACACTATGAAAAGTTAACAATGCTTAACATAATTCCAGAGAAACCACTAAAAAAACGCAAAGGTAAAGGTAATATTCAATCCAAAAGAATGCCAAAGGGGGGAAGGGGCAAGCAAGACAAAAATTTAAACCTATCCATATCAGTGATGATCAATATTAATGGTCTAAGCACCTCACTTAAAAGGCAGAAAAAGGCTGTACCTAGCTATATACCATTTACAATAGATATAAAGATTTATGTCTAAGGTAAAAATACAGTATGTGAACACTAGCCAAGAATTCCCTTCATGGCTCAGCAGTTAACAAACCTGACTAGGATCCATGAGGACGCAAGTCTGATCCCCAGCCTCGATCAGTGGGTTAAGGATCCGGTATGTCTGTGAGCTGTGGTGTATGTCACAGATGTGGCTTGGATCTGGCATGGCTGTGGCTGTGGTGCAGGCTGTCAGCTACAGCTCTGACTGGACCCCGAGCGTGGGAACCTCTATATGCCTTGGATGTAGCCCTAAAAAACAAAGCAAAAAAAAAAAAAAAAAAAAAGAAAGAAAGCTGAGGAGTTCCCACTGTGGCACAGTAGGTAAAGAATCTGACTGCCATGGCTTGGGTGGCTGTGTAGGTACAGGTTTGATCCCTGGCCTGGTACTATGGTTAAAGGATCCAGCGTTACTGCAGCAGCAGTGCAGGTAGCAGCTGTGCTGTGGCTCGGACTCAGTCCCTGGCCTGGGGAACTTCCATATGCCACAGATGCGGCCACTTTAAGAAAAAAAAAAAGAAAGAAAGAAAACGAAAGAACAGAAAGCTAAAGAACCTATAAAAATTTTAGACAAAGTAGACTTCAAGACAGAAGCAGTACCAGAGATAAAGGGTACTTTATATTGATGACAAGGAACAATTTATTATCAATCTTAGACACTCATAAAACAGAGGAAAACAGAAGAACTGTTAAGCCTTTTATTTCCTTTTCTTGCCTCACTGCACCATTACCACCTCTATTCAACACGGTGCTTGAGGTCTAGACAACATAATAAGACAATAAAAAGAGATAAAAGACATAAAACCTGCAAAGAAGTCTTTTTTTACAGACGTTACAATCATCTACACAGAAAACTCTAGGATGCAAAAAGAACTATTAATAAGAAAGTTTAGGAGTTCCCATCGTGACTCAGAGAAAATGAATCCAACCAGGAACCAATGAGGTTGTAGGTTCAATCCCTGGCTTCGTTCAGTGGGTTAAGGATCCGGCGGCATTGCCATGAGCTGTGGTGTAGGTCGCAGAGGCGGCTCGGATCCCACGTTCCTGTGGCTGTGGTGCAGGTCAACCGCTGTATCTCCAATTAGACCCCTAACCTGGGAACCTCCACATGTCGCAGGTGCAGCCCTAAAACAACAAAAGACAAAAAAAAAAAAAAAAAGAGAGAGAGAGAAAGAGAGAGAGAGAGTTTAGTAAGATATTCAATATGTTATCTTTTCCTTCATCTTTCAGGATACAAAGTCAATATACAAAAATCAAGTGTGTGACAATGCCAAACACTGACAAGTATGTGAAGCATTAGAAACTCATACATTGCTGGTGGGAATGCACAATGGTACATACAACCACGCTGGAAAACAATTTGGCGGTTTCTCACAAAACTAGCATACTCTTGAGAGTTCTCTTATGGTGCAATGGGTTAAGGATTCTGTGTTGTCACTGCAGTGGCCTGGGTCACTGCTGTGGTCTGGGTTTGATCCCTGGCCTGAGAACTTCCACATGTTGTGAGCGCAGCCAAAAAAATAAAACTAAACATATTCTTACCACAATATCCAGCATTCATACTCCTTGGTATTCAAAAGAGATGAAACACCTAGACGCACAAAACCTACATATGGATGTCTATAGCAGCTTTATTCCTAACTGTCCGAACATGAAACTCAGTCAAGGTGCCCTTCAGTGAGTTCCCTAGAGGTGCAGTAGGTTAAGGATCCAGAGCTGTCACTGGAGCAGCTAGGATAGCTGTTGTGGTAAAAATCTGATCTCTGGTCCAGGAACTTCCACCTGCCACAGGCACAGCCCAAAAAAATTAAAATGCTCTTCAGTAAGTGAATGGATAAGTAAATTACGGTATGTCAAGGCAATGGAATATTACTCAGCACTGGAAAGAAATGAGCTATCCAGCCATGAAAAGACACAAAGGAACTTTCCGCATTTCACTAAGAAGTCAATCTGAAAAGACTTCATACTTCATAACGTATGATGCCAATTATATGACATCCTGAAACAGACAAAATTAGACAGACAATTTAAATAGTCAGTGGTTGTGGTGGGGATGGGTTCGTAGGCACAGCACAGAGGATTTTTAGGGCACTAAAAATTATGGATATATATCCTACATATTTGTCTAAACCTATAGAATGTACACCACCCAGAGACAAAGCCCCATCTACCAGAGGGACAGGAATCAGCCCCACCTACCAGTGGGCAGGCACCAGTCCCTCCCAGCAGGAAGCCTACAGCAAGCCCCCGCCACATACCAACTTCAGCCACGGGGAGGCAAACACCAGAAGTAAGAGAGGCTACAACTCTATTGTCTGCAAAAAGGACACCACACCAAAAACCTATAAAAATGAAAAGACAGAAAACTGTAACTCAGATAAGGGAGAAAGAAAAAAAACCCAGGAAAACAGCTCGGTGATGAGGAGATTATCAGCCTCCCAGAAAGAGACTTTAGACTGTTGATGCTGAAGATGATGCAAGACATTGGAAATAAACTGGAGGCAAAGACTGATAATTTACAAGAAACACTGAGCAAAGAAATGCAAGATGTAAAAACTAAGCAAGAAGAGATGCAAAATACAGTAACTGAAATAAAAAATTCATTAGAAGCAGCCAACAGTAAAATACAGGAAGCAGAAGAATGAATCAGTGAGGTGGAAGACAGATTAGTGGAAATCACTAATGTGGAATAGAAAAGAGATAAAAGATTGAAGGGAAATGAGCTGAGTCTCAGAGAACTCTGGGATAATGCTAAATGCACAATGTCCGTATTATAGCGGTGCCAGAGGGAGAAGAGAGAGAAGGGGATAGAAAAAATATTCAAAGAGATAATAGCCGAAAACTTCCCTAACATGGGAAAGGAACCACTCACTCAAATCCAGGAAGTGAAACGAGTACCATATAAAATACACCCAAGGAGGAAGACCCCGAGACACATATTAATCAAAATGACCAAAATTAAAGACAAAGAGAAAATATTGAAAGCAGCTACGGAGAGAAACAAATAACATACAAGGGAATCCCGATTAGGTTATCAGCAGATTTTTCAGCTGAAACTGTGCAGGCCAGAAGGGAGTGACATGATATACTCAACATGATGAAAGGAAAAAACTGCCAACCAAGATAACTTTACCCAGCAAGGCTCTCATTCAGATTTGGAGAAATCAAAACCTTTGCAGATAAGCAGAAGCTAAGAGGTTTCTGCAACATTAAACCAGCTTTACAGCAAATACTAAAGAAACTTCTCTAGGCAGAAAAGAAACGGCCACAACCAGAAACAAAAACACCACAAATGACAAGGCCCACCAGTAAAGGCATATATACAGTAAAGATACTAAATCATCCATGCACAACTGTGTTACCAAAATCAGAAATCAAGAGAAGAGAGCACAAATGCAGGAAACTGGAGACACATGTGCAATTAAGAAACCAACAACTTAAAACAATCTCATTTATATATAGACTCCTCTATCAAAACTTCAGGGTAACTGCAAACCAAAAACCTACAATTGATACACAAACAAATAAGAAAAATCAATGCAAATACAACATTAAAAATAGTCATCAAACCACAAGAGGAGACAAGAGAATAAGGGAAGAAAAAAGAGCAACAAAAATCCAAAACAGTTAATACAATGGCAATAAGAACATACTTATCAATAATTACCTAAACTGTTAATGGACTGAATGCCCCAACCAAAAGACACAGACTAGCCGAATGGATACAAAAACAAGACCCATGTATATGCTGTCTTCAAGAGACCCACTTCACTTCTAGGGACGTGTACAAATTGAAAGTGAGAGGATGGAAGGAAATATTCTATACAAATGGGAATCAAAAGAAAGCTGGAGTAGCAATACTCGTATCAGACAAAATAGACTTTAAAATGAACATTTTAAGAGACAAGGAAGGGCACTACATATAATGATCAAAGGATCAGTCCAGGAAGAAGATATAACAATTTTAAATATCTATGCACCCAACATAGGATCACCACAATATATAAGGCAACTGCTAACAACCTTAAAAGAAGAAATCAACAAGAACACAATCATAGTGGGGGACTTTAACACTCCACTTACACCAGTGGATAGATCATCCAGACAGAAAATCAATAAGGAAACACAGGCTCTGAACGAAGCATTAGATTAGATGGACTTAAAAGATATTTATAGGACCTTCCATCTAAAAGCAACAGAATACACATTCTTCTCAAGTGCGCACAGAACAGTCTCTAAGATTGATCACATCCTGGGCTACAAATCAAGCCTCAGTAACTGTTAAGAAAATTGAAATCACATCCAGCATCTTCTCTGACCACAATGCTATATGACTGGAAATCAACAATAAGAAAAAAATGGCAAAAAATACAAACACGTGGAGACTAAACAACATGCTACTAAACAACCAATGGATCACAGAAGAAATCAAAGAAGACATTAAAAGATACCTAGAAGCAAATGACAACAAAGATACGACACTCCAAAACCTCTGGGATGCAGCAAAAGCAGCTCTAAGAGGAAAGTTGAGAGCAATACAAGCCTACCTCAGGAAACAAGAAAAAGCTCAAATAAATAATCTAACTTTACATCTAAAGCAGCTAGAGAGGGAAGAACAGACAAGACCTAAAGTTAGTGGAAGAAAAGAAATCATAAAGATCAGAGCAGAAATCAACGAAATAGAAACAAAGAAAACCACAGAAAAGATCAATGAAACTAAAAGCTGGTTCTTTGAAAAGATCAACAAAATTGATAAACCCCTAGCCAGACTTACCAAGAAAAAAAGAGAGAGGACACAAATCAATAAAATTAGAAATGAAAAAGGAGAAGTAATAACAGACATCACAGAAATACAAAGAATCATAAGAGACTACTACATGCAACTATACGGCAATAAAATGGAAAACCTAGAAGAAATGGACAAATTCTTAGAAAAGTACAATCTTCCAAGACTAAACCAAGATGAAATAGAAAAGATGAATAGACCAATCACAAGTTCTGAAACTGAAACTGTGATTAAAAAACTTCCAACAAACAAAAGCCCAGGACCAGATGGCTTTACAGGCGAATTCTATCAAACATTTAGAGAAGAGCTAACACCTACCCTTCTGAA
>PVHT020000036.1:747865-784689 GCA_004024745.2 Catagonus wagneri
AAATGGACAAATTCTTAGAAAAGTACAATCTTCCAAGACTAAACCAAGATGAAATAGAAAAGATGAATAGACCAATCACAAGTTCTGAAACTGAAACTGTGATTAAAAAACTTCCAACAAACAAAAGCCCAGGACCAGATGGCTTTACAGGCGAATTCTATCAAACATTTAGAGAAGAGCTAACACCTACCCTTCTGAATCTATTCCCAAAAATTGCAGAGGAAGGGATACTCCCAAACTCATTCTATGAGGCAACCATCACCCTGATACCAAAACCAGACAAAGATACCAGAAAAAAAAGAAAATTACAGGCCAATTTCATTGATGAATATAGATGCAAAAATCCTCAACAAAATACTAGCCAACCAAATCCAACAATACATTAAAAGGACTGTACGTCATGATCAGGCGGGATTTATCCCAGGGATGCAAAGATTCTTTATATTCTCCACAAATCAATCGGTGTCATACACCACGTTAACAGACTGATGAATTAAAACCGTATGACCCTCTCAATAGATGCAGAGAAAGCCTTTGACAAAATCCAACACCCATTTCTGATAAAAACCCTTCAGAAAGTGGGCACGGGGGAACCTACCTCAACATAATAAAGGCCACCTATGACAAACCCAGAGCTCACATCATTCTCAATGGTGAAAAGCTGAAAGAATTCCCGCTGAGATCAGGAACAAGACAAGCATGTCCACTCTCGCCACTGCTATTCAACATAGTTTGCAAGTCCTAGACACAGCAATCAGAGAAGTAAAAGAAATAAAAGGAATCCAAATTGGAAAGGAAGAAGTAAAACTATCACTGTTTGCAGATGCCATGATACCATACCTGGAGAATCCTAAAGACTCTACCAGAAAATTCTTAGAGCTCATCAATGCAGAGAAAGCAAAGTCACAGGATACAAAATTAATACACACAAATCAACTGCATTTCTATATACTAACAATGTAAGATCAGAAAGAGAAATCAGGGAAGCAATCCCGTTTACCATCGCATCAAAAAGAATCAAATACTTAGGAATACACCTACCTAAAAAGACAAAAGACCTGTACTCTGAAAACTATAAGACGCTGATGAAAAAAATCAAAGATGACATGAACAGATGGAAAGACATACCGTACTTTTGGACTGGAAGAGTCAATATTATCAAAATGACTATACTACCCAAGGCAATCTACACATTCAATGCAATCCCTATCAAATTACCAATCACATTTTTCACAGAACTAGAACAAAACATTTTAAAGTTTGTTTGGAAGCATGAAAGACCCAGAATACCTAAAGCATCCTGAAAAAGAAAAATGGAGCTGGAGGAATCAGGATCCCTGACTTCAGAGTCTACTACAAAGCTTCAGTCATCAAAACCGTACCGTACTGGCACAAAAACAGAAATATAGATCAGTGGAACAGGATAGAAAGCCCAGAATTAAACCCACACACCTACAGTCAACTAATCTATGACAATGGAGGCAAGAATATACATTGGAGAAAAGACAGCCTCTTCAATAAGTGCTGCTGGGCAAACTGGACAGCCACAGGTAAAAAAATGAAATTAGAACACTTCCTAACACCATGCACAAAAATAAACTCAAAATGGATTAAAGATCTAGATAGAAGACCAGACACTATAAAACTCTTAGAGGAAAACACTGGCCAAACACTCTCTGACATAAATGATATCAACATCTTCTCAGATCCACCTGTTAGAGTAATGAGCATAGAAAGAAAAATAAACAAATGGGACTAAATTAAACTTTAAAGTTTCTGAACAGCAAAGGAAACCCTAAACAAAATGAAAAGACAACCCACAGAATGGGAGAAAATATTTGCAAATGAACCGACTGACAAGGAATTAATCTCCAGAATTTACAAACACCTCCTACAGCTCAATACCAAAAAGCAAACAACCCCATCAAAAAATGGGCAGAAGATCTAAACAGACAATTCTCCAAAGAAGAATACAGATGGCCAAAAAACACATGAAAAGATGTTCAACATAGCTCCTTATTAGAGAAATGCAAATCGAAACTGCTAGGAGGTACCACCTTACACCGGCCAGAATGGCCATCATCAAAAAGTCAACAAATAATAAGTGCTGGAGAGGGTGTAGAGAAAAAGGATCCCTATTACACTATTAGTAGGAATGCAAATTGGTGCAACCACTGTTGAAAACAGTATGGAGATTCCTTAGAAAACTCAAAATAGAATTACCATTTGATCCAGCAATCCCACTCCTGGGCATCTATCCAGAAAAAACCATAACTCGAAAAGACACCTGTACTCAGTGTTCATTGCAGCACTCTATGCAATAGCCAAGTCATGGAAACAACCTAAATGCCCATCGACTGAGGAGTGGATAGGAAAGATGTGGTACATACATACAATGGAATATTACTCAGCCATTAAAAGGAATAAAATAACAACATTTATAGCAACATGGATGGACCTAGAAATTATCACGCGAAGTGAAACCAGTCAGACAATGAGACACCAACATCAACTGCTACCACTTACATATGGAAACTAAAAAAAGGACACAACGAACTTCTTTGCAAAACAGAGACTGACTCACACATTTTGGAAAACCTGTGATTTCCAAATGAGACAAGTTGGGGGGTGGGAGGATGCACTGAGGGTCTGGGATGGAAATGCTATAAAAATTGAGCAGTGATAATTTTTGTACACCTGTAATTGTATTAAAATTCATTAAGTAATGGGAAAAAAATAAAAAATTCATTCATCAAAAAAATAAAAAATAAAACTATGGAAAGAAATATGACTGTAACTTTCTCCATAAATTTACTTTGGGAGGTGAAAAGACCTATTACATTTAAAACAGATCCTAATCCCTGCTCAATTTTAGAAACTCTCCAAAATTTTCTAGATCACAATAACCTCAACAGTAAATTTAGGGATTGGATTAAATTATTTTCAGAGCCTTCTATTCTAACATTTCATGGCTTATTATGTTTTTAGATTTGGCAAGGATATGCTTAGTTTTTTTATGTAGTACCAAGTACATGGTACTTTCATTATGACTCTAAAAACTGCCATGGCTATCATGATCCATTATCCACATTCAGTACCCTTTCTCTAGACCTCCTAAACCATTTGTTTCAAAGGCCATTTTAAACTAGGAATTCAGTTCCACTTATTTCAACGGAAATACAGTGCTAACAAATGTGTACAAAGATATGTATAAGAATACTTACTGTAGCATGGACTTTCTTCTCTGAGCAAAATATTTAATTTCTCTGACATCCAGTCTCTTGAAAACCAGAGGCTAATAATACCCACCTCTAAATGTTGTTAAAGATTAAATAGGTAATACACATGAAAGCCTAGTAGAGTGCATTGCATGAGCAGATATTCAGTGTTACCCTTTTCTTCACCCTTCAAATGTTACAAAATCTTCCTAACTGGCTTCTCTGACTCTAATCTCAACGAGATTCTCCAAGCCATCCCAGACAATGATTTTCCTAAAATATCATTTTAAAAAATATCGTTCTTTTGCTCAAACACTTGCCTACTAGAAAAAAAAAAATGTAAATCCCACATAGCATAACCATCCCACAACAGCGCCAATTTACCTTTAAACCTTACCCCACCCCTTGCTTCCCAAATAGAAGTCTACCATGCTACCATTAAAAGTCTCCTCCTCAATGTCACTTGAAGGTGAAGTATACATTACTACTTTCATGTCTCTGATGATTTCCAACTGCAATTCCCATCCTTTACTTAACATTCCATCCAAATTTACTCACACTTCAAGTTCATGCTCCAGTCTAACCTTCCATAGAACCATTTTCAATTATCTCAGCTCACTAATGTTTCCGTTAAGCGCTGTCTTATAGTGACGGTAATACTCACATTCTCTCTCTCTCTCTCTCTCTCTCTCTCTCTCTCTCACACACACACACACACGACCTAAATGAAAGCAGTCTTTTGAAATGTATACGCTAAGAATGAAGTAGATATACAAAAGTCTTTACATAAGCAAGTACTCTTTTCGTCTGTAAATGTCTAAGTAAATGCTAGTTATATTCCCTACCTACTCCTACACAATTCTGCTGGATTTTTTTATTTAATAAATTTTCAGGTTGGAAGTTTCCTTGTGGTAGAGGAGGTTAAGGATCTGGTGTTGCAATTGGCGGAGACTTCAACTTTGGCAAGAGTTTGATCCCCAGCCCATGAGTGCAGCCAAAAAAAAGTTATATATATATATGTTTTTTTTTCTCACTTCAATCACAATTGCCTAAAGTTACTTCACTAAGTCTCTCTTCCACCCTGAGATGCTCGTTAGCTAGTTTTCAGCAATATAATAAAACAAAGGGCATCTCAAAAGTACAAAAATACAAATCCATTACAAATCCTACTTATTTTAATACATAATTCCCTAATACGAATAAAAAGTCTAATCTTTTCTGTATAAATTAAGAATTCTAATACTTTCAACATCCAAATAGTGCATTTCCAAAAATACTACGAAAGAACCACCCAAAAGAGTTTAATAGCATTTTCATTTGTTTAACGTTGATATTCACTAAGTCTCTAAATATTTTAAGCTGCTTTACCTCTAATAAAGCATTGTGCTTTACTCAATACAAATACTGCCTTGAAATTTCGATTTGTTTTCACAGATAAAACCATCAAAAGCCATGCTATAATGGAAATGATGAGAAATTAATTTTTAAAAGGCAAGAAAATAAAAGAACTAGTTTTATTATCGTAATGGAAATAAACCCATTTTCCTGTAATGGACTAAGTATTACTTTGGGATTGGGTTTTGAACTGTTTTGTCTAATTTCACAACAGAAAACACTGAGTAATTATAACTGTTAAAGCTTTGGTTAGAGAAACTGTATTTATTCATTTTTAATTGCTGAATTTTCTGCAGATTGGATGAGATAACACAATAAGAAAATGTCTGAGGGTTTTATGATTTCAGAATGCATGCCCACTGCCCCCAACCTTTGGGGCATCACAAAATGGGGGGAGTTCCCTCCATGCCTAGTGGTCAAGACTCTATTTCCACCACTGTGGCCAAAGTTCAATCCCTGGTCTGGGAACTGAAATCCCTCATTAAGCTGCTGCACACCACAGCCAAAAACGAAATACGGTAAAAGATGGCCAAAACAATGCAAAAATGACAGAAGAAAGCACTTTTCACTATTCCCAAGCATCTCCTGCAGGGACTATAACAATGATCATAAATGGAAAAGAGACGAATTCCCGTCATGGCACAGCAGAAACGAATCCGACTAGGAAGGTTGCAGGTTCAATCCCTGGCCTTGATCTGTGGGTTAAGGATCTGGCATTATCGTGAGCTGTGGTGTAGGTCACAGACACGGCTCAGATCCTGCATTGCTGTGGCTGTGGCACAGGCCAGCAGGTGTAGCTCGGATTAGACCCCTAGCCTGGGAACCTCCATATGCTACAACTGGGGTGCTAAGAAAAGCAAAATACATAAATTAAAATAAAATGAAAAACAGATGTTGCACCCCTTTCTCAACTCAAAATGTAGGCAAAGCTAGAGAAAAACTTATGCTCTACAAAAGACACTGTAAAGAGAAAAAAAACAAGCCAAAAACAAAAAAAAAAATCAAATCACATTTCACATCAATAACTTTTATCAAGAATATACATGGAACTCTCAAAACTCACTAAGAAAATACCCCAACTTAAAAAAAAGGGGGGAGTTCCCATCAGGGCTCAGTGGTTAATGAATCTGACTAGGAATCATGAGGTTGCGGGTTCGATCCCTGGCCTTGCTCAGTGGGTTAAGGATCCAGCATTTCTGTGAGCTGTGGTGTAGGTTGCAGACGCGGCTCGGATGCTGCGTTGCTGTGGCTGTGGCGTAGGCCGTCGGCTACAGCTCCAATTCTTCTACCCCTAGCCTGGGAACCTCCATATGCTGCAAGGGCAGCCCTAGGAAAAGGCAAAAAGACCAAAAAAACGGAGTTACCGCAGTGGCTCAGCAGGTTAAGAACCTGACTAGTATCCATGAGAATGCAGGTTCATTCCCTGGCTTTGCTCAGTGGATTAAGGACCTGGTAGTGACGCAAGCTGGCACAGGTTACATATGCAGCTTCAGTTAGGCCCCTAGCCTGGGAACCTCCATGTGCTGCAGGTGTGTCCCTTAAAAAAAAAAAAAAAAGGGAAAAGATTTAAACAAACACTTCACCAAGAAAGATAGAAAGCAAATAAGCACTTGAAAAAGTGCTCCATATCATTAGTCATTAGGGAAATGCACATTTAAAACCTAACAGAATACCACTATTCATCAGTTAGAATGCCTAAAGCTGACATGTGTTGGCAAGCACAGGGAGGAACTGGAACTTCCATGTACTAGACTGAAAAGTAAAATGGAGCAACCATGTTGCAGAAGAGTTTGGCAGTTTCTTTAAAAGTTTAACACAGAAGTATCATACTATCCAGCCATTCCACTCCTAGGTACTTCTCTAGCAGAAATGAAACCACATGTTCAGAGTTCTGTGGTGCAATCTGGCATTGTCACTGCTGTGGAATGGGTTCAATCCCTGACCTGGGAACTTTTGCGTGTAAGGCCCCCAAACTCCCCCACCCAAAAAAAGAAACCATATGTTCATACAGACTTATAGCAGCTTTATTTTTATGAACCAAAAACTGGAAACAATCCAAATGTCCATACAATAAGTAGACTATTCAACTACCCAGCAATAAATAGGAATGAATTACTATTGTGGCAAGACACACTACAGCATAAATGACTGTAAAAGCAACCATTCTGAACGAAAGGATCCAGGCAAAAAAGTGTATATATATATATATATTGTACATAAACTCTAGAAAATGCGGACAACTCTATAGTGACAGAAAGCAGACTAGTTACCTGGGGTGGAAAAGTAGATAGGAGAGGGAATTACAAAGGAGCCCTACGAAACTTTTATGGGCAATGGATATATTCATTATCTTGATTGTGGAAATGGTTTTACAAGTGTATCAAAATATATCAAAACTTATTAAATTGTACACTTAAAATATGTGCAGCTTCCTGCTATAACTCAATAAAACCATTAAAATTGTTAGTAAGCAAAAAAAGTTAATTTCCTTTGTTCTTTGTACGATTTCTTAAAAAAAGGATAAAAATCATAAAATAACAGTATCTACCTAAAAAACAAACTGAAAAATTAAAATTAGGTCCAATGGATTCTGATGATACACCAATGGTTAGAACACATCAAATATGAATAAATAGATGCACATTCCATGATTTCTTTTTTAAAAAAGTATTACTTCTAGAGTATATTAGGGAATCAACTCATTTTCTGGACAGTGGTACATTAAAAGAAAGACTCAAGCATTTATCCTGCCTTATGCCACTACTCACAGGTAGCCAAAGAGTAGATATGCAAGTGTCTCTTTATAGCTAATGAAAGACAATTAGAATATCATTTTGAATTAGCAAAGCTTTGCATATAAATTGCTTAGTTCCCCCAAAGAGAGAGAACTATAAATATACATATATAATTATGTATATATTTGTTAAATATATATCCTGATCAAGGAACACACGACCGCCAACAATAATCTTGCAAAAAAAATTTTTAAATGCATTCAAATGAAACCGCATCAAACCTCTAAATCCAACTAATTTACTGAAATACACAATACATTAAATCTGACTTTTATAAAAGATATTTGATTTATCAACCAATTAATTGCAATGTACGGACCTTTTATAAACACTGACTGAAAATATTTTAAAACTTTAAAGTATATAAACAAAATTTCTGAGACCATTGGAAATATGAACACTGATTAAACGTTCAGTTCAATATTAAAGAATTGGAGTTTTTTTTTTGTTTTGCTTTTTTAGGGCCACACCCATGGCATATGGAGGTTCCCAGGCTAGGGGTCTAACAGGAGCTGTAGCTGCTGGCCTTCGCCACAGCCACAGCAACGCGGGATCCGAGCCGCGCCTGCAACCTACACCACAGCTCACGGCAACGCCGGATCCTTAACCCACTGAGCGAGGCCAGGGATCGAATCCACAACTTCATGGCTCCTAGTCGGATTCATTTCCACTGCGCCACGACAGGAACTCCTGCTTTTGGATATCCTGAATTTTCTTTATAAAGTGTTTAAAAATAAGGATACTTTGTTGAATTCACTTTGTAGCTTTTTTCTGTACATAAATAATTAGTTTAGATATTTCCTCTTTCATATTATCCTCATCCTTTTTGACGAGATTATATTAGCATTAAAACCTAAACTAGATAACTTTTTCTTATTCTCTGATGGGTTTATATACGATATGAACAATTAGCTTCATAAAGGTTTAGCTGAACTTTGTGAAACTATCTAGGCCTGACAGTTATATGTAGAAGAGAGTGTATTTTTAATTATTTTGTAATTTCTTTACTGATATTATATCTGTCCAGGATTTTGATTTATTGCAGTCAGTTTTGTTTAGTATATTTTTCTAGAAAATAGCTCACTTCATCTGTGTCTTCATTGTCAAAAGTATTAGCATAAAATTTCTTGAAAATCTTAATCACATTTAGAGTTTTCCATTTTCACATTTTCAGTAACATCATTTGGGTCTTTTTCCTAAACGTATCTTTACTGCGGCTCATTATTAGTTTTTTTCCAAGGATCAGATATTTATTTCACTAAGCCCTATTGTTTCTTTGCTTTGTCACTAATTTCAATTCTTAGCATTACCATGTTTTTCATCTTCTTTCTTTGGGTTGATTACATTAAATACTTAGCCTATCCTTTTCAATCTCTTCATACATACACATTTAAGCCTACGGCTTAACCCCTTCAGTACTACCTTACCTGCATTCAAAAGGTTTGACTGTGATGTTTTATACTTTGTTTTGGTTTCTGTAGAAGTTTAATTTCCATGGTCATTTCTTCAATGACCCATTATTTAAAATACTTCAGAATTTCTAAACATAAGTGTCTTATCTTTTAATTTGCAATTACCTACACTGTAGGTTACATACTGATTATCTTCCATTTGCTACAACTTGCTTGACATTCTGTGTACTTAAAAGATGTATATGATCTAATTATTAGTTTCAGGGTTCTACAGGGTCCATTAGCTCAACCTTGTTAATTCTTTATTCAAATTTTTCTTTACTAATAATACATTTACTAATGTGTTAATTATTAAGGGTCTTGCATCCTCTTCTACATTGCAGATTCAATTTCCTGTTAAAGTACAACAACCTTCAGTAGTTCTTGTAGTAATGGAGTATGAGTAGTAAACTCTTTCATCTCCACATGAAAATACAGCTTATTTCTCCTTCACTGTACAATGACAGTTTTGAGGGCTGTTTTATTTTTCCTTGGCATTTTGAAAATACTGATCTATTGATTTTTGCTGCTAAACTGACTCAACTGCTGTTCAGTTAAAAATGACTTGTCTTCTCTGGTTCCTTTATTACTTCTTCTTTAATGTCCAGTAATTTCACTAGAGTGAACTGAATTGTCCATATTTTTTCTACTTATAGACTATTTTTAGGCACAGACACACACACCAAGTGATCTGATAGTGACTATTCGTTAATTCTCCCGAAGACTCTTCAGAACTAACACCACACTATATGTCTAAGGTATTAATTCATTACACAGTGAATGGCCAAGAGCAAAGATTCTCAAACTTTAGAAGGTAACAAAAATACCTAGGGAAACCATTTAAATACAGACTACTGGACTCCACCCAAGTTTTCTGATTCAGTAGGTCTGGGGTCCTACCACAAATCCACATTTTTTAACAAGTTCCCAGGTAATGCTGATGCTCCTGATGAGGCACTCACACTTGAACAACAACTGCCTTAGGGGAGTTTCCCTTGTGGCCCAGCAGAAACGAACCCACTAGTATCCATCAGGACACAGGTTCAATCCCTGGCCTCGCTCAGTGGGTTAAGGATCCAGTGTTGCCAGGAGCTGCAGTGAAGGTTGCAGGAGCCGCTCGGATCCCACACTGCTGTGGCTGTGGCTGAAGCTGCAGCTTGGATTCAACCTCTAGCCTGGGAATTTTCATATGCCACGGGTGCAGCCCTAAAAAGAAAAAAAAAAAAGAACGACTGCCTTAGGGATGAGGAGTAGTTATCCCAGAGAACCCTAACTGAGAAGGGCTAGAGGAATTTGCCCTGCTTTGTAAATCTAGAGATTAGCATTTACCATCAATCTAAACAATTTTCAGGTTTTTTTCCTGCAGCATATATAAGTTCCCAGGCCAGGGATCAAACTGGAGCTGTAGCTGCCGGCCTATGCACAGCCAGAGCAACACTAGATCCCAGCCGTGTCTGCGACCTACACCACAGCTCACAGCAACACTGGATCCTTAACCCAATGAACGAGGCCAGGGATAGAACCCGCATCTTCACAGATACTAGTCAGGTTCGTTACAGCTAAGCCATTACGGGAACTCCAATTTTTAGCTTTAAATATCACTCTCTCCCATTTCTTCTCGTAGAATTCCAACTATATAAATAATAGCAGCTAACATTCATCACCTGCTCCAGTTTATTCTTCGCACCATCCTCAGGATAAAAATAAGATTTGATAATATCATTCCTCTACCCAAAATTGTTCACTGGTTCCTCTACACCTACAGGAACAGTTCTTTATGCGGAGGGAAACATGGACACGCTTCAGAGTACATGCAAATTTTTAATATTTACGTTTATACCATATTACATACACAATCAAGTAAGTCTGTGATCCAAGCATGTTAAAAATTGCTAACCTATTAAATTCAAATGAGTCATTGTGATTCATAAACTTTTCATGATCTATGCCTGCTTACCCTACCCTCATATACCATGCCTTATGCCATTCTGAGCACACCCTGATTTCAAACTTTCATCATTATACCCCTATTACCTCCTCCTAGAAAAGACTGCCAATATTCTCTCATAGGCCTACTTATCTTCTCAAGAGATCCAATATCATTTCCTCCAGTAAATTTTCCCCGACTTACTTGAGTCGACTGCTCCCTTACCTAGTCTCTCTCAGCACTTTGTACAAACATCCAAAATTCCTTTTCACCCTTCTAATAACTGGTCCACAGAACTGTCTTTCTTTAATATAAGTTATCTCAGGCAAGAACTTAAATGTTCTCTTTTAAATTCCTATAGTAGATACCCAAATGTTTGTTAAATTTATAAACATGTTGCCTAATTAGAACTTTTACTTGGACTATATAGATTATTTTCAGGAGAATATATTATTTATAGGCTAAGATTTTTATGTTTGTCTTTATCTAGACTTCCAAGGGAACCATGGGATTAAATGGTACCTAGTTTCATTGTCATATTTCTACACAAAACACTCAAGCATCAAGGCAGGCATTATATCCCTGTTAAGATCCAACCTTTGCAAATGTCAGTATAACCAAAAGCAGAACACTGAAGGGGTATCAAGCTCAAAAATCTTCATAGAAAAAAAGGACCCTCATATATCCTATACAAATCTATTTGGTTAATCTATGTATTTATTTATTGTCTTTTTTTTTTTTTTTTTGCCTTTTCTAGAGCTGCACCTGCGGCATATATGGAGGTTCCCAGGATAGGGGTCAAATCGGAGCTGTAGCCGCCGGCCTATGCCACAGCCACAGCAATGCGGGATCCAAGTCACATCTGCAACCTACACCACAGCTCACAGCAACGCCGGATCCTTAACCCACTGAGCAAGGCCAGGGATCGAACCCGCAATCTCACGGGTCCTAGTAAGATTCATTAACCACTGAGCCACAACTGGACTCCAAATCTACTTGGTTAATCTATTTAAACATTGATGTGCATATCACAAATTATGAGATGCTTCCTCTCATTATTTATTATAACATCCAATTCTGAAAAAAATTTTTTACAAAGTTATACACCACACACAGAAGACCACAGTGAGTGGTCCTCTCCAGAGGCAGAGGATGGAAGTGTGAGGTCTCTTCACTATTTTCAAATGTGTATCATTTGATTTTTTATAAATAATGTTACATATTACATCAGCGATCAGAAAAAATATAATGAAAAGTGAAAAAAGTCACATTCTATGTTATGCTATTTAAGAGAATATTTAATTATGAAACTATTTTAATATATTATTCTTACCAGACTTAAGACCTGAAATTTTGAAGATGGCACTTGGTTTTCCATTCGTGACAAATCCTAGGAGCTGCCATACTGGCATTCCATTTGAATCAGGATAGGAAAAGTAGACAGATCCTCCCATTCCCTCAGGAAATGGGATTGTTCCCAGCATAAAAACCACAACATGGTTGATATTTTCATAATCAGGCAAGTCAAAAACAAACTTATCCTCTGCCACTTGCTGTGCAGCCGTTTGCACCTAGAAAATAAGAAACTCATCTCAGTTCAACAGTTTGCTAAGTTTCTATAGCCCTTTTAGTACTGCTGTAAGCTTGTACCAAAAATAAAGTCATTATACCAAATGTAACATGGGGTCAATCTGATAGTCAAATTATGGAATTACCAAATACACCAGACAGAGAACTAATTTTAATAGAAAACCCAAAAGATTATTCAGCCTTAAGTGATTTAATGAATCTAATCTCTTAAAAACATAATTATTTCAGAAGTACCCTGAAAGGATTTTACTTCAATAAGTAAGTCACCACAGCTTCAAAATGCTATAAAAGAGAAAGGCTGTTCAAAACAGTACACCACCAAAGCCTTATCTTCTAGTTTGAGGGTAAAGAACCTCGTGTAATTAAAATGGATAGCAATCCAGAAGTAATTACAGTCAATCCTCCTTATTTGCTTGGTCCTAAAATATACTTGTAATCTCCAAATCACTGAAGGCTCCAGTCTAAAAACAGAGAATAAAACAAAGAACGGAAACCAAATGG
The DNA here is from genome assembly GCA_004024745.2 of Catagonus wagneri. Taxonomy (NCBI): domain Eukaryota; kingdom Metazoa; phylum Chordata; class Mammalia; order Artiodactyla; family Tayassuidae; genus Catagonus; species Catagonus wagneri. Next base: position 760,743 of record PVHT020000036.1, read on the forward strand.
TGTGTATTAAAATTAAATTCATTTTTACCAGTTTCTGCCATGCACGTAAATCTTAAAAGGCATGTAAAATTATGGTAATTACAAGTCTTGAAATAATCATCATGCAAAATAAGTATTTCTTAAATGTCAACCCTATCAAAGGCACCATTCTGTTAATCTGTGTTATGACACTCTAATCCTCAAACTTAGCAGGAAAAGGTTTCACTTTTACCTAAGAAAAAAATGTTCAGTAACGAAAACTGAGTTCACAACTTTAGAAAGTAAGAGAATAACGTAGTTAAAGTGTTGAGGTATGGCTAGGTCTCTTCTAATACTCCGCAATTAAAGAGTCAAACACCGTCAAAAAACAAATCTTGCCATGAAGGAATCACTACTGGATAACCATTACAGAGGTTAGGTGTTAGGTAAAAAGACACAGGTATTCTTATTCCTTCCAAATTAGCTGACAACATGGATTCTAAATTAGTTCAACTCTTTAGGAAAACACAGGCATTTTAAACGTCACTAATGAAATTCATTCCAGTCCCGGACTCAATTCCAGGCTGGTCATTTCATCTTTCCTATCAAGAGCAGGGGCAATTCAAAATCATCTCACCGGTTTTATCAATTACCACCATCAGTCACTCCAAGGACAGACATTTTCTGACAGCCACCTCCAATTTATCTCTGTGGTTCCTCAGAACTGTGTACACACTGCCAAAAACTGATGGAAAACTTAACAATTCAACAAAGGGGCTGCAACATTTAACAAAGCAGGGAGAAAAAAAATTTAAAAAAGATTCTAGGTGAACGAAATCGGGTCTGAAACGGATTTCTGAGTGGTTTCTATGGAGGCAAGCAAGATTCATCCTCCAGATTATTCCTAAACAATTCCAGGCATTTATCTCATTTAATTCTAACAATTCATTTAGGCAGGGTTTTTTGTTTCTTAATCCACCAATAAGGACACTCGCGACTCAAATTCTTCTGGGGTCATCTCAGATACAGCTCACGCTTAAGTTTCCTAAGTTTCTAGCCGCCAACTTCCAATTACCTTAAGAATATTTTTATTAAGGCCCTTCTAAAAGGACTCAGCAGTTGTACGTTACCCGAGCACCTTAATCTTCGACACAAATAGGACGCTACAAATTAGGTTCAGATTTACTGCAAACTCACTTATGAGCTCAGGCGAGTCTTTATACTACCAAAAAAGCTTAAGTTCTTCAACTACAACATGAGAACGGCAACCATTCCACGAGCTTCGGTTAAGTCTGCCGTACCAAATAAGCGCCACAAGGAAGGCTGAGATGATGAGAAGTGGACAAAAGTCATGCATTGCTCAGAGAATGCATCCTCGCTAAATTGCACCCAATGTTGTGACTACTACTTAAACGACTCTGAAAAGCGATGGGGGCAAAAAGAGCGAACATTTCAGCGTCGCACTCCCCACCCTCACGCTCTGCGGGAAAGCAGGCGTGAGAGGGTTTCCCCCGCACCCCTAGTACCGGCGCACCCTGCCCTTCCCTGAGCCTCACCCTCAGAATGCTGCCCGCTTCCTGAGACCACCCCGCCCCATCCTCACCAGCCTCCCCGCCACCAAGCAGCCAAACATGGCGGCGGCGGCTCCGCTCAGCCGGCAGGGACCCTAAGCCGGGGACTAGAAGTCCTGGGGCTTCTGCCCTACTGGAACCCAAGAACCTTCCAGAACATGGAGGAGGACGCCTACCCCTCCACTACATAGCGACTAGGCCAGCGGCAGGAACGCCTTCTACCCCCGCGACCTCTGACCCCCCCTTCCTAACCAGCACGCTTTTCAAGCTACAAGTACTTCCGGGGCTTACATGCAGCCACTCCCTAGTAAATAAGAAAGGCGGGCCAGCTACCACGTAAGACTACAAGTCCCAGAGGGCCCTGCGCCCGCTTCCGGGAAGGAGAGCTGAGGATTTGCCTGTTAGAGTTGATCGCCCGCGTCCCAGATTTTCGACTCCGAAGCTGAGTGGAGTTGTTTTTCACGTTTTTAAAATTTTAACGATTACAGTGCACTTTAACAAACGCCAGAGCCTTACAAAAGCCCTATGAGGTAGGAATTATTGTCTGCGTTTTATAGGGGAGCAAATTGCCCGCAGCAACCAGCCCCAAATTTTTACACTACACTCAGGGATGGAGCTTGAATTCAAGTTCGAGGTTCTTTCTGCTACACAGTAGCTGAAAATTACTAATTCTTAATCATCTGTTGTGTACTTATTTACAACTTTATTATACTTGTTTCCAACTTTACTTACCTCCTCCATATACTTGCTGAGGGGGAAAAACTGTAAGCAAGTTCTATAATAATTGTGCTTTAATGACGCCATTTGTTAAATAAGAATAATAATTGTGCCTGTCTCCTACCGTTGCTGTGAGGGTTAAGTAAATTTATAAATAACCACTTAGAACCTCCCAGTACTTAGCTAATGGCCGTTTTATTGTAAAATGTCTTTTTTTTTTCCCTCCATGCATTTTCAGAAAAAAGTTCATAGCCAGAGGAACTGGCATCCAGTACTGACTACCAACAATACTCGTTCTCCCTTTCACAGCTCCAGTTCCCTCTCCTCTGGATAGGAAGGTAAGATACCCTCGGCTGAAGGTCTGCCCAACTTGTCTGCCCAACTTGAAACATCTGAGCTTAGTCCACCAGCTCAGGTTATATGTGGAGGATCAGAATATTTGAAATAGTTCTCTGGTCTCCACTTTACCTCCATAAACTTAGATTTTCCTTTGAGATAGCCAAGCCAAAGGGGAATAGATAGAAGAGGATCTTTCTGACAATGTCTCCAACTTTCTACCTAAGAATTCCCAGAATCTTCAGAATAAAAAGGCCATTCATTATGACACCATTTCCTGAGGGGCAGACAAACTCCCTGAATTAAGAGCCCATCTCTATCATTTATTAGCTGTATAATCTTAGGCCAGTTAACATTACCATGCCATCTTTTTTGGCATCTGTAAAACGGGGTAATAATAAGGTTGTTATGAAGGTTATTGAATGTAAAGTACTAAATAGTAACCAGAATGTTGTTTGATAAAATGTTAGCATTGGCATTACTACTTTTCCTAACTTCCCTGTCTTCATACTCACCTTGTACCATGGAAAATAATAAATAAATATATTGGTCTCTGCCTTCTGTTTCTGACACAGGGCTCCTGAAACCCTTGTCAGGTCCCAGGTGATAGGAGCATTAGAAGCATCTTTTCTCTATGAGGGGACTCTGGGTGGGCTCTTAGATGTGGGCTGGTCACCAGAAAGATAAAGCCTGATTAGAAGCTTCGAATTTTCAGCCCCTCCTCCCATTCTATGAAGAGGGGAGAGAGGCTGGAAATTGAGTGAACTGATCACACCTTCATGAGGAAGACTTAATAAAATCCCAATAGTATGGAGTTGGGAGAACTTCTAGGTTGGTGAACACATCAACATACCAGAAGGTTTATACACCAGGCAGAAGCTCCTGCACTCCGAGACCTCCCCTTTGTGTCTGTTTATCTGGTTGTTCAGGCTGTTCATTTTCATCCTTTAACCATATCCTTTAATAAATGGAGTTCTGTGAGTTTTTCTATCCAGTAATCAAATTGAAGGAGAAGAGGTTATGGGAACCGCCAATTTGTAGCCATGTTGGACAAAAGTTGTGGGTAACCTAGGCACTTATTTACTTGCAATTGGCATCTGAACAGGAGGCAGTCTTGTGGGACCGAGCCCTTAACCTGTGGGATCTGATGCTATCACCAGGTGCTGTCTCCAAGTTGACAGTGTCAGAATTGAGCTAAATTGTAAGAGACCCAGCTGGTGTCACAGAGTTGCTTGGTGTAGGAAAAACCCACATCTGGTTTTAGAAGTGTCATGAGTGTAGCAGTAGTGTGAAAGGAAAGGAGAAACAGAGATGGATACCAGGTTTTTCCCTTTACATACTGTAACCATACTGTTGATTCTCTGAGCAATTAGTACTTTTCAGTCTTTCTGTGCTTAAGTAATTTGTTTTATCTGTCTATAATTTGCGATTTCTTACATATCTTCCCAGTTGACTCAAATATTTTTTTCAAGAATCTTTCCATGACCTACCTGATAATTACTTTATTTTTTTGTCTTTTTAGGGCCACACCTGTGGCATATGGAAGTTCCCAGGCCAGAGGTCGAATCAGAGCTGTAGCCACTGACCTACACCATAGCCATGGCAATGCCAGATCCCCAACCCACTGAGCAAGGCCAGGGATCAAACCTGCATTCTCATGGGAACTAGTCAGATTCGTTTCCACTAAGCCACAACGGGAACTCCACTGACCTACCTGATAATTAGTTATTCCTTTTCTTATGTAGCAGTCTTATCTAATGGATTGAGGCTAGCTAACTTAGAATTTTTTTTTGTTTAAAACTACAGTTTCTGTTTAGTAATTGGCCCCATCTTTGTTAACTGGAAATTGAGCTTATTCTCCATGTTGCTGGTGAACTACCTAGTTCTGGATTGAGCAGAGAATTAGAGGATTGAGTTTATTATTCTTTCTCCAAACTGTAAAAGCCAGCCTTCTTGTCTCCAAACTGTTATTATTTCTAAATACAACAGTTCTTTGTAACTAAAGAAAGCAGAACTATCAACAGTGTATGGAAGTGAAGACAAGTGTTTCAGAGGAAAAAACTCTTTCCAAGAAACCAAACTCTCTGAAATAGAAATACGCAAATATTGGATAGTGAATTCTCCCATTCACATTGATACTTTAGCCAATGCTGAAAACCACTTATATTGTTAAAGAGATTCGTGGAAAACTTGGAAAAATTAGCCTAGGACCTCAAAGGAACCTGTCAGCTCTCAGACTCTATGATTCCGTGGAGAAACAACAAATCATAGTTAAATTTTGGCCAGGGAATCAGGAACTGAATTCTGATTTTAGCTCTAACATTAATTAGCCTAGGGTTGAAGTAATTTATTTCATCTTTTTTGCTGCTAGGTTTCTACACTTCTAGAATGAGACTATTCAATTCTGATTTTGAGAGAGCAACGATTTTTTTTCTTCTCCAAAACAAGGAGAAAAAGAAATAAAAGCACAGATTCCATCTTCTTTGAACTAAGAGGTAATCTGTAACTCCCAAGTCACAAAGATATCAGTGGAAAGTGAGTAGAAGAAAGGCAAATGACTTAGCAGAGCAGAAGGTTGAACTCAAGTCTTACACAGAAAGATAATAAGTATCAGAAAAGTTGAGGAGTTGGAGATATCAGAGGCAACAGGAGGCAGGAGAAAGGCAGTGGAGTGAAACATTTAGATTGCTTAAAATCTGTGTAAGATTTTATATCTGACCATCATCTACATCTTGGCTGTTGGTATGAAAGCTCCGGAAAAAACTAAATCAGAGAGGACCCAAGCACTAGGAATCCAGATACTAAAAAAAGTGATTGTCGGGCAAGACCACAATGTACAGATTAGACCCTAATAAGAGTGCCCAGGTTAGAGAGGAGCACTTGGCTCACCAAGTCAGATACACCAGTGTAGGACTGTGCCACCCAAAGTGGGGTGAATTTTCTAAAACATACACTTCGAGGGAGGGGGATGCCTCTTTCTGTATCATCCTTGCAAGGGGGATTTACTAACTCATCCACAGGGGAGGAGGGTCGCTTTTAAAAATTGATGTAACAACCCAAAATCTTATCATGATTTAAAAAAAAATCAATACACTGGGAATAAAAGGGAACTTCTTCAACCTGATAAAGAGTATCTATAAAAATCCCACAGCTAGTATCAGTTATCAGTTAAAGTTGGATGCTTTCTTCCTAAGATCAGGAACAAAACAAAGATGCCTTCTTCAGCCACTTCTATTCAACATTATAGTAGAGGTTCCAGCCAAGGTAGTGAGGCAAGAAAAAGAAATAAAAGGCATCCAGATTGGAAATGAAGAAACAAAGCTGTCTCTATTTGTGTTGTGATCTTGTATTTAGAAAATCCTAAGGAATCCACTAGAAACTATTACAAGTAATAAGTTCAACAAGGTTGTATGATAAAAGATCAATATACAAAATTCAATTGTATTTCTAAACACCTGCAGTGAAGAATCTAAAAATAAAAAGATGACATTTCCATTTATAATAGCATCAGGAAAATAAAATGCTTAGGAATAAACTTAACCGCCCCAAAAGCATAAAACTTTAGGAAATAAAAAACGGGGGTTACAGGATCCAGCACTGCTGCAGCTACGGCTGTGTTGCAGCTGTGGCTTGGATTCAGTCCCTGGCCCAGGAACTTCCACGCGCTGTGGGTGCAGCCAGAATAGAATAGAATAGAATAATTATAAGGACTTGCCAGAGACCCAGGATAGCCAAAACAATCCTGAAGGAAAGAAAGGTAAAAATTAGGAGGATTAACACTTATCAATTTCCAAACTTACTGCAAAGCAATAATAATGGAGACTTTGTATTTTTGAAGGTCTAGAAATAAAGTCTATGTCTACGGTCAACTGATTTTCACCAAGGGTGCCAAAACCATTCAGTGGGAAAAAGAAAAGTCTTTACAACAAAGACAACTGGACAGCCATATTCAAAAGAATGAAATTTAGCCTTTTCCGTATGCCACATTAAAAAAATGAAGTCAAAATGGAGCAAAGGTCTAAATGTGGAAACAAAGTATAACACCCTTGAAGAAAATTGAGGGGTAATGCTTTATGACTTTGAATTTGGCAAAGGATTTTTAAATATGACACCAAAAAACATGAGCAAAAAAAGAATAATAGATCATCTAAACTTCATAAAAGTTAAAAACTCTAGTATTTTCAAGGAAACCATTAAAAAAGTAAAAAGACGATCCCACAGTAGGAGAAAATATTTGCAAATCTTATTTCTGATAAGGGACTTGTACCCAGAATATAACAGCTTTAAAAAGACAACCCACTTTTAAAAAGGACAAAAGATATTGTATTGATTTCCTAGGGCTACCATAGCAAACTACCACAAACTAGGTGACTTAAAACAGCAGGGATTTATTCTCTTACAATTCTGGAGGCTAAAAGCCAAGGTAACTGCCAGGAGGGCCATGTATCCTGTAGAGGCTCTGAGAAGAATCTCTTCGATGCCTCTCTTCTAGCTTCTAGTGGTTGCCAGTAGTCCCTAGCATTCCTTGATTTATAGACCCATCATTCCATTTTGTACTGTCTTCCTCCTCTGTGTCTGTATATGTCTTTTCTTATACACATTTCAGTCCTGATATTTAGGATCCACCCTAATCCAGTATGGCCTCAAATTAATTACATCTGCAAAGATCCTATTTCCAAAAAGATCACATTCACATGGACCGATATGAACTTGGGTGAGGACATTAATCAGCCCACTGTAGACATCTAAATAGACATTTCTCCAAGGAAGATACACAGATGGCCAATAAGCATATGAAAAGATGCTGGACTTCACTAGTCATCAAGGAAATACAAGTCAATACCACAGTGAGATATACTTCACGCTTGTTAATGGCTGGAATCAAAAAGTCAGAAGCAAGACTATTGGAAACCACATACACTGCTGGTGGAAATGTAAAATGGTGCAACTGCTTTGGAAAACAAACTGACAGTTCTTCAAATGATTAAACATAGAGCCACCATGTGACCCTGTAATTCTGTTCCTAGGTGTATACTCAGGAGAAATGAAAACAGGTGTTCACACAAAAATTTTAATGTGAATGTTTATAGCAACATTATTCATAATACCCAAAAGGTGGAAACAACTTAAATGTCCATCAGCAGATGACCAAATAAACAAAATGTGGCATATTGTACAGTGGAAAATTATGTTATTATATATGATTCCATCCATATGAAATATTTAGAACAGAAATCTATAGAGACAGAAAATAGATTAGTGATTTCTTAGGTCTGGGGTAGGTGTAGATGTGGAGATAGGGCATGCCAGTTAAAGTATGTGAGTTTTCTTTTTTTTAACCATATTACTGGGTGGTTTTTTTTTTTTTTTTTGCTTTTTAGGGTCGCACCCACAGCATACGGAGGTTTCCAAGCTAGGTGTCTAATCAGAGCTGCTGGCCTACACCACAGCCATAGCAATGCAGGATCCGAGGCACATCTCTGATCTACACCACAGCTCACCACAATGCCAGATCCTTAACCCACTAAGCGAGGCCTTTTTGGAAATAGAGTCACTGAAAGAAAAATTTGCATACAGTGATTGGGGGCCATAGTGAATTGACCTCACTGTAGCAACACTGAATACTAGAAGAAAAAGGAAATGTGCCTTCAAAATTCTGAGTGTAAATTATTTCTCATGTTAAATTCAATATCCAGCCAAAATTCCAGTCAAGTAAAGGCCATAATAAAGATATATTCAGGTCATGCAAAATCTCAACCTAAATTACTCCTGTATACTCTTTTCTCAGTAAGTTACTAGATATGCCCCTGCCAAACAGAGGACAAGGAAACCAATAAAGAGGAAGATATGAAATGAGATTCAGAACACAGGAGATTCCACTAAAGAGGACAAAGAGAATTTCAAAGGTGATGGCAAAAAGAAGTCCTAGGACGTTATGCCAAGAGCAACCAATCCAGGGATCTTTGAAAGGGACTTTTTTTTTTAATTGAGAAAAAAAAAAAAGAATAGGGAGTTGCCTTCGTGGCTCAGTGGTTAATGAACCCAACTAGGATCCAGAAGATTGCGGGTTCAATCCCTGGCCTCGCTTAGTGGGTCAAAGATCCAGAGTTGTGGTGAGCTGGGGTGTAGGTCCCAGATGCGGCTCGGATCTTGCATTGCTATGGCTGTGGTTTAAGTCGGCAGTTCAGCTCCAATTTGACCCTGGCTTGGGAACCTCCATATGCCACGGATACAGCCCTAAAGAAGCAAAAAAAAGAAAAAATATTATTTGACATGTCTGACAACACGGAAAATTATAGAGAGTGCCTCACGGAGCTAGCGGAGAGATGAAGACTTAGCCTAAGTCAGATATTCAAACTAAAACTGAAAATAAGGCCATCATTTAGGCCTGTGCTAATAAAATTTAACAATAAGATGACTTAGCACAGTGTTTACAAGCATGCATTTGTTCCACATGGCTGCTGTAAAAAAAAAAAATGCCACAAATTTGGCATTAAAACAGCACACATTCTTTTACACTTCTTAAGGTCAGAAGTCTTTGGACTTCTTTTTCACCTGGCTGCCAACAAGATGTCATCAGGCTGCACTCCTTCCAGAGGTTCTAGGAGAGAATCTGTTTTCTTACCTTTTCCAGATTCTAGAGCTGAATTCTTGACTTATGGGCCCTTCTTCCATCTTCAAAATCAACAGTGTAGCATCCTGCATCAGTCTTCACATTGCTTCTGCTCTATGTCACTTGTCACTCTGCCTCCCTCTTACAAGGGTATTTGTATTTAAGGTCTAACTAGGAATAATTTAAAATAATCTGCCTATCTGGGAGTTCATGTCGTGACTCAGTGGAAACGAATCCGACTAGGAACCATGAGGTTGTGGGTTCAATCCCTGGCCTTGCTCGCTCAGAGGGTTAAGAATCTGACGTTGCCATGAGCTGTGGTGTAGGTTGCAGATGCGGCTTGGATACCGCTTTGCTGTGGCTGTGGTGAAGGCTGGCGGCTACAGCTCCGATTAGACCCCCTAGCCTGGGAACCTCCACATGCCACGGGTGTGGCCCTAGAAACGACACAAAACCATCATCATCATCATCATCATCATCATCATCATCATCATCTCCCTATTTCAAGATCCTTAACTGGCCAAATCTCTTTTGCCCTAGAAAGTAACATTCACAAGTCCCAGCATTGACGACCTATTTGGGGAGAGCATTATTAGCCTACCACCAATATCTTAATAAAAGCTCCAAATATGGGTTAACTAGAAATTGTTATTTTACTGCATTAAGAAGATGAGAGATGGGAGTTCCCATTGTAGCTCAGTGGTTAACGAATCCGACTAGGAACCATGAGGTGTGGGTTCGATCCCTGGCTTTGCTCAGTAGGTTAAGGATCCGGCGTTGCTGTGAGCTGTGGTGTAGGTCCCAGATGAGGCTCAGATCCTGTGGTGCTGTGGCTGTGGCATAGGCTAGCGGCTGCAGCTCCAATTAGACCCCTAGCCTGGGAACCTCCGTATGCTATGAGTGCTGCCCTAGAAAAGGCAAAAAGACAAAAAAAAAAAAAAAAAAAGGGAAGATGGGAGATGGAGTCCCCTGGTGGTTCCTCGAGGTAAGAATCTGACATTGTCATTGCTGTGGCTTGGGTTGCCACTGTAGTGCTGTTTGATCCCTGGCCTGGGAATTTCCACATGCTGTAGGTGCAGCCAAAAAAGGAGGAAGAGGAGAAGACAGGAAAAAAGGAAGAGGAAGTGTGGATAGCTAAAATCCTCTCCTAACACAGTATATGTCAAAACTAATGAATGAATCAAAGGAGAACAACAGTTGCATATTACTTGTAATTACGAGTTAAATACAAGAAGAAACAGCTGAGAAGGTTAAAAGTACTTGCTTTTGGGGAACAGATTATGAGCAGAAAACTTTTTTGCTTAAAAAGCTTTTTTTACCGTTTGACTTTTTAAACTGTATACCTATATTATATGAATAATAAAATCAAATTTTATAAAAGTGAAAAAAAGTGGACTAAATAATCTCTACAGTTCCCTTCAGTGAGTATTCCATGATCCTATATCTCTTTAACATTATTTTTTTTTAAACTTTTTTCTTTTTAGGGCCACACCTAGGGCATATGGAAGTTTGAAGGCTAGGAGGTGAATCGGAAAGCTGCAGCTGCCAGCCATGCCACAGCCATAGCAATGCAGGATCCAAGCCAAGTCTGCAACCTACACCACAACTCACAGCTGGGTCCTTAACCCACTGAGGCCAGGGATGAAACCCACATTCTCATGGATACTAATCAGGTTCTTAACCTGCTGAGCCACAATGGGAATGCTAACATTATTGTTTTAAATAACAGTATCACAGCCTCTGAACTTCTGATGCCTAAAATGAATACTGTCAGGAAACCATCAATAGCAATCATATAGTATAAGAATTTCAGTTCAGAAAGACATGTTGGTGATCTGAAACTTTCCAAATCGTAGTTCTCTTCTGAACAGAGATGTGAATGGCTTTCCCCTGTTACTCATTAGCTATGATATAGTGCAAAAATAGCACAAATTCTTCCTCTCCCTATATCCGTGACGTTGCAATGCAACTTTGAAGTTTCTCACTTCAAGACATGTAGCCTGTTTCTTTACCCTCCTGACCTTAATTTGACCAAAAGAAGGCAACAGAAGTGATGTTGTGCCGTTTGCACACCTCAGCCTCAAAAACATTTGCAAGCCTCTGCTCTGTTCTTGAAACTTAGCCAGTCTACCACAGAACAAGCCAAGGACACATTGCTGGATAATGAAAGACACCTGGCCCCATGGCCTCAGCCAAGGACCAGTCAAACCCTAGAAGCAGAGCTACCTAGCTGACTTGCAGCTTCCCAGACACGTGAGTGAACCCAGTCTGGATCAGAAGAATCACTCAGCTGAGCTCAGCCCAAATAGAATCATGAGATAAACACATTTGAAATATTTTGTTATGCAGCAAAAGCTAGCTTCTCTGTGGTTCTTTCAAATCCGTGTTTACTTTTTATGAAGTTTCCTTCCCGGTAAAACATACTGATAGTTGTCTATTTAACATCCATTTCCCCGCTTCTTCCTTGTTAAAAGAACTCCAGTTTTGTTCAGTGTCCTCCATGAGACTCAGCCCAAGAATAAGATCCTGCTTAATCTAATCAACAGATTTCCATTCTCTTGGCGGTGATTGGTTTAGGATCAGGCCCATAACCCAATTCTGGTCAATGACACCTGAGAGGAAGTCTGCTGCTGGCTTCTGAGAAAGATTTCTTGGTCGTAAGAAAGTCACACGAAAAGATGATCACTTTCTCCCTTTGTACATTGATATATCTGAAAGTGACATCTGGAGTTGAAGCAATCATCTTGAAACAACCTCAGAACAACCTGAGCAAAAAGCTTGCACAATCAGGAAGGCAGAGCAAAGAGATGAAAATAACTTGTCTTTATTAATGTCATTTGCTATTGAGCCAGCCAACCCTGAAGCCTATCCTATTTCTGTACTTATGGATATGCAAAATAATATATTTCCAGGAGTTCCCACTGTGGCATGGTGGTTTAAGATTGTCTCTGTGGTGGCACAGGTTTGATCCCCAGCCTGGTGCAGTGGGTCAAGGATTCAGTGTTGCCATGGATGCAGCTGAAGATTGAATTCAGTCCCTAACCCAGGAACTTCCATATGCAGTATGTGCTGCCAAAACAATATAAATATATTTCCTTATTGCTTAAGCCAGTTTTAATTGGCTTTGTTGTTACTTGCAGCTGATGTTACATTTAACACAATCATCACTAGAACATAAACTCCAAAAGGGCAGGGAATGTATCTTTTTGTTTGCCACTGTATCTCCAGTGTCAAGCCAGCATCCACCCCTAGTAAGCATTTCATAGTTATTTAATGAAAGTATATCATTAATCATTAATGTTAGCAGTTGACATTTGACTAGATAGTATAAAGATCTATTTGGGGGAGTTCCTGTCGTGACACAGTGGAAACGAATCCCACTAGAAACCATGAGGTTGCTGGTTTGATCCCTGGCATTGCTCGGTGGGTTAAGGATCCGGCGTTGCCGTGAGCTGTGGTGTAGGTCGCAGATGCGGCTTGGATCTGGCGTTGTTGTGGCTCTGGCATAGGCCGGCGGCTGTAGCTCTGATTCGCCCCTAGCCTGGGAAACTCCATATGCCGAGGATGCGGTCCTAGAAAGACAAAAAAAAAAAAAAACGGTAAGGAACCTGACTAGTATGGGTTTGACCCCTGGACTAAGCTTAGTGGGTTAAGGATCCAGAGTTGCTGTGAGCTGTGTGGTGTAGGTTGCAGATGTGGCTTGGATCTGGCATGGCTGTGGCATAGGCTGGCAGCTACAGCTCCAATTTGACCCCTACTCTGGGAACTTCCATATGTTGAAGGTGTGGCGCTAAAAAGACACACACACAAAAGATCTAATTAGGGAGATTATGATTGTTAGCCCTTGAACAAGGGTACTCTTTGTTCCCCAGTATCTGGCATACAATAGATCACTACAGGTTTGTTGAATAAATGTCTTATGTTACAGAATTCTGCCAACTCTCCAGCGGAGGGTGCACGCACCGAGGTGTTCTGGGTGCTAGGCACTCTCCTTTATCAGTTCATCAGCTTCTCTGCTACCTTCCCCTCCATCTTCCCCACTTAGGAGCTAGAGACCACAGTAGTGCCTTTGGGGAGATTTTCCATATTCAGAACCTCAGCATCTGTCCTGTCCCAGCTTCTAGAACCTCTTAGTGGAAGGTGAGAACATGCTTCTATCAGAGGATGTTTTCTTTAGGTCAGGGTCAAGCAAATGTTTCCTGTAAAAGGCCATATAGTAAATGTTTGGGGCTTCCTGAGTCATAAGGTCTCTACTGTCATGCCCTTTACAAGGCAAGAACTGTGGAACAAACCAGTCTTGCCGACTTCTCTACTCTGTACTTCTTGTTAGGCAAGATAATAAATCCCTTTATTGTTTAAGTTAGTTTGAGCTGGCTTCATTGCTCATTGTAGCTGAAGATATAATTAACACAACCATCCACAACTAGAATATAAGTTCCAAGAAGGAAACAAATACATACATAAATGAATTAAGTAAAAGAATGGATGTGGCTTTGTTGTAAAAACTTTATTAATAAGAAAAGACAGCTGGCCAGACTTGGTAAACAAGGCTCTGCCTAAGGTAGTAGTTTTCAAACTAAGTTTTGTCAGAATCACCTCTACAGTATGTTCAAACACTGATGGTGAGGCCTCACCTGAGTTTTTGATTCAGTAGGTCCAGGGTAGGGCTGAGAATTTTAATTTATAACAAGTTAGGGTTGCCAAATCGTACGTCTTAAATGTGAATTTCAGATAAATGCTGAATAATTTTTAATTATACATAGGTTGCAAGATTTGCAATATTCATTGTTTATCCGAAGTTCAGATTTAATTTGGCGTCCTGTATTTTATAAGTCTGGCAGCCCTTAGGCAAGTTCCCGAGGGACACTGATGCTTCTGGTCCAGGAACCACACTCTGAGAAACACAGACCTGTATAATCTCATACATATTGGAGCTTTGCCAGGCCAGAGGTCTTAAGCCGGAGTGAAATAAATAACCACCAGTCCAACTCAGGAATCTGAACCCTCAGTCTGTACATGTGAATATGTTCCTGCTTCATTCACAAAAGTTTTTGTTTTGTTTGCCAAAACTAGGTACTTTAAATGTGCACTACTTTTTTAAACAATTATCCATTTATCGTGCACTTACTATAGGAGAGCTTGATTCTAGGCTCTAGAGATAAAGCAAGGAATAAGGGTGATCAGGCCTCTTGTTCTCATAGAACTGACGTTTAGTGGCTGTCTGGGGGTATTTGTAATGGGGCATTCACCTAAGAAGTTAATGGCTTGCACGTTGTCAGATATTTACTTAAGACACATAAATTATGTTGTGTGTCAACCATGGTTGTAAACATGGATCCTGGAATTAGAAATTAGTTTAGAGATGGAGTTCCCTTGTGGCACAGTAGATTAAGGACCCAGCATTGTCACTGCAGCAGCTTGGGTCACTGCTGTGGCATGGGTTTGATCCTTGGGCCAAGAACTTCCACATGCCACAAGTGTGGCCAAAACAAACAAAAAAACAAAACAGAAATTATTTCAGATCTGAGCCCTGCCATGTATGACACTGTATAAGATACTTAGCAAATTTAGGGAGTTCCCGTTGTGGTCCAGAGGTAATGAACCCAACTAGTATCCATGGGAATGTGGGTTCTATCCCTGGCCTCATTCAAGGATCCGGCATTGCCACATTGCCGTGTTGCTGCAAACTTCGGTGTAGGTCACAGATATGGCTTGGATCTCACGTTGCTTCAAGATGATTCTGATGTATGTTAAAATTTGGAAAACCCTGCTAAAGAAAATATAAGAATCCAGGCACTGTCTGTGTAAGGGGTTAAGAATGTCAAGGCCAATAAGGCACGAACATTTCTCTTCTCAAAACAGCTTTACCTAAGGGAGTCAGCTTAGTGGTGTTCCGGCTTTCTGTTCATAGAATGTGTATGTGTATGTGTGTGCATGTATGTGTGTTAGTCCATACTGTCTTTTCCCATCAGAAATTCATTTAAACAAAAGACTTTTTAGCTCATTTTTCATTCATTCAACATTGGATTGAATGCCTACTATGAGCCAATGTGTTAAACATTGAGATTCAGAAAATAAGGAAAGGCTTCTATGTTTCAAACACTCTTCTTCTGGCACCGATTTCATAATAGATTTCATAATATAGGAAAACACAACATTGCATGCATTTCAGTGGGATGCTAAAATGGGAGGTTCAACAAGCAGTATTATGGAGGGAAGTGGAAAAGAGGCAGTAACAGAGAAAGGTAGAAATTCTTTCCAGAGGACATTTAACTGAGCCCCTACAATGTGAATGCAGAATACAACTTGACCCCCTGAAAAGCCTCTGCCAAATCCTGGCAAGGCTACCAGAAGGAAAAAGAAAAGGCATTGGCCAAGTGAGGGGTGCTGGCAAGGAAGGCAAGAGAGACTGCAGTATATGTGGGACCTTGAAGAGTCCCTGTCAAGTTCTGATCCGTTTGCAACTGTCTCTCTTTGATGTCCCAATCTTGGTTGTGACCCAGAAGACTAAATAGAGAGGCCACAGAAAGAGGTTCATCCTGGCAGGAATCAGGGCCTAATCTCAGGTGACCCAACAGACAGCAGAAATATTGCTAAATCCCTGACACAGAGGTGACCCAACACACAGCAGAACTGTTAGCAATTCACCACCATTCCCATCAGCAGCCTTGAACATGAGTTTGGGAGGTACTAGTTAGCTACAGTGGGAAAGTTCCAAATGACTGTGGAAAGTTACAAGCGTGTGGGTTAAGATAAAGCATCCATCACCCAGATGATTTTGTGCATCAGAACCATCTGGGTGAGCTTTTTAAAAAATCCTGAATTTGCATCTCTCAGGTTGGGACTCAGAGATCTATCATATACTCTAATGATTGTGGTGCATGCACTCTTTCCACAGACCTGCATCTGGGAACCACTGCATGGCAGAGGTTTATATAGGGACCTAATTAAGGCAATGCTTGGCACACCTGGCCAGTTAAAGCTATGAATAAGTGGTTCCTGTCTATTAGGAGCTCACATTTTAAGGCAAAGGTAATAAAGCATTATTTTGAAGGGCCCTTCACAGAGGGTTTTGACTTTCAAGAGTTGCAAACACTGTCATGACCAGCTTTATTCAGGGATTTGAGGGAAACAAATGTGGCACCATAGCTTGCTTCTTAGAACTGGGGCCACATCTTCCTTTTTTTTTTTTTTTGGTCTTTTTTGCCTTTATCTAGGGCCGCACCCGCGGCTTATGGAGGTTCCCAGGCTAGGGGTCTAACAGGAGCTGTAGCTGCCGGCCTTCGCCACAGCCACAGCAACGTGGGATCCGAGCCGCGTCTGCAACCTACACCACAGCTCACGGCAACACCGGATCCTTAACCCACTGAGAGAGGCCAGGGATCGAACCCGCAACCTCATGGTTCCTAGTCGGATTCGTTAACCACTGAGCCACAACGGGAACTCCGGGGCCACATCTTGACTTGCAATCAGTCTTTGAGAAAGAGAAACCAAATATTTTTTACACAATATCTTAGCAGCTTAAAAAGTGATTTTTGTGGAGTTCCTATCATGGCACAGCAGAAATGATCCGACTAGGAACCATGAGGTTGCAGGTTCGATCCCTGGCCTCGCTCAGTGGGTTAAGGATCCGGCGTTGCTGTGAGCTGTGGTATAGGTCGCAGATGCGGCTTGGATCTGGCATTGCTATGGCTCTGGCATAGGCCGGTGGCAACAGTTCCAATTCGACCCCTAGCCTGGGAACCTCCATATGCCACAGGTACAGCCCTAAAAAAAAAAAAATAAATAAATAAATAAATAAAAAGTGATTTTGCATTAAAAAAAAATTAGTGGCCAGTACAGTGCTATACACTTCTCAGAAGCAATGATTTTCTGACAACCCATGATTAAATGGTTTTAGAATTAAAACCATTTGCAGATATATACTCCCTCACTCTTTATACAGAACATAACAGAAATCACCCAACTTTTTACATTTCACATCAGCCTGGGGTAACTGAAGCAAGGAAGGTGAAATGAGTCTGCTTTTTATTCATCGGAAGTCTTACTCTGTGTCAGAAAATAACCACAAAATACCAAGAATCTTTTCAGAAATCCACCAACTCACTTCCAAAATGATAGTTATTTTCTACAAATCACAACAGGGGAAACCCACAGGTAACAAATTAAAGTAGGGGAAGTTACACACTTTACAGTATTACGAATATGTTCTATGGCTAAAGAGACCATGTAGTGTTTTTTTTATTTATGCTTTTATTCTTGACAGTGTGGGTCCTGCTCTCAGTCTCCTTGGTAAAAGCTGTCTAGACTCATTTCCTCTAGATCAGTGTGTTTCGAAGTGTAGGTTGAGATCCATTATTGGGCTGTGAAATCAATTTAGTTTGTCACAACTGAATTACCAAAAAAATGAAGTAGAACATTTTAGAATACATCATTTATTGTTTCGTGGAACTTTCTTAGTTCAGTTATGTATTTGTGTGTGTGATTGGAATCTTAAAATATATATAGTCTATTTCTTACTGTGGGCTGCATTTAAAATTTTTTAAAAAATGACTGTCCTAGGAGTTCCCATTGTGGCTTAGTGATAACGAATCCAACTAGGATCCATGAGGATGCAGGTTTGATCCCTGGCCTCGCTCAGTTGGTGAAGGACCCGGTGTTGCACGAGCTGTGGTGTAGGTCACAGATGCAGCTTGGATCTAGCATTGCTGTGGCTGTTGTGTAGGCCAGCAGCTGCAGCTCTTGATTCAGCCCCTTGCCTGGGAACTTCCATATGCAGAAGTGCGCTCAGTGGGTTAAGGAGAGTACAGCCCTAAAAAAGCAATAAGATAAAATAAGATACTGTCCTAGATACCTTATTCAAGCCTGAAGATGCAGTTAAGCAGAATGACTTTCCCATTTGCCTCACATGAGCATTTTAGATTCTTTAAGCATGTCTGGATAGGACAGCCATTACTTCTTTCTACCTCTGCTCTTGTCCCACATTTGCTCAAAAAGAAACAAGCAAACAAAAAACCTATCTTCAAAACCATTTAATATCTATCCAGTCCTTTTTCAGTATTCTGCAGTAGGGTCATACACTTAAAGCCACATGCCAGTCTCCCAGTCCTTTTAGCCCATTTTTTCCTTCTAAATGCCTCTAGACATCACTGTACTTGTCCTCTTCACAACAACTATCTAATCTCCCTTGTAGGTTTTTCAGACTCGGGTCCCCTCCGCACAGAGCACAGTATGGCTCCCAGCTTCTCCCCTATTTTCCTGTTTCTGAAACAAACACTAAATTATTTCTTGGAGGGGCAAATGCGAGGAGAGGGAGAACTGTTGTATTCATTTTTCTTAAATGGACCAAAGACAAAGATCCAGAAAGAGATTGATAACAGAACTAAGTAGTTTCGAAAAGAAATGAGAACTTATCAACAGAGCTGTCAGCTCCAGACGGAGCTGCTGGGAAAAGTGAGGCACAAGACTTCAGGGCGGCCCCAGGCAGGGTCAGCTTCATGGGTATGCAACCTGTGCAGTAGTGCAGGGCATTGAGCTCAGAAAAAGACTCCATGCTTGGTTTAATGCTCTGCTATCCCATCTTGATATTCTTGATCGTCTTTGAACTTGTATTTTGAAGTCTGATGGGACAACGCAACGTGGTGTGAATAGAGAGCTACATGCAATATGCATGTCTTCTTTCTCTGCCTCTTTGTTCACATACGGCATTTGTGATTCCCTATGACCGAAGAATTCCACTGGACTCATAATGTGTGGAATTCAGTCAGATTCAAAATTAGTGCAAAGTAAGCATATTTCATCTACAGCTGAGTAGGCGGGGTGCTGACAGCCCCAGAGGCCATGCTTTCAGTTTGAACCAGAACTTGGTTTGAACAAAGACCTCACATTTTAAGAAACTCAAAACAACCAAGGAACCCTGTTCTTGCTTACCTCCCTTCCTTGTATTAACCAACCACTTACATTGAAGTTAATGATGTAGAAGAAAAGGTAAAGATAGGGCAATCAGTAGTTTATTTTCCCTTTAGTTTGTCCTTACATATCAGTTAAGTCAAATGCAGAATGCAAATGTGTGATACCACGCATTCCCTTCGTTCAGTTTAAGAACAAAATACACATGAATGTAGGAGCTATAAAGTACCAATTATGTAATTTTAGTGATTCCAAATAGAGTTAAATACTTTTATGTTTGCATTGAAAACTGTCGCTGTACAATATGAAGATGAATGGTAAAATTTATGTCCCTAACACAAAATTTTAGCCTTACTTAGAATGACATTAAAAAGCACATTTAAAAATACAAATTGAGGAGTTCCTATTGTGGTTCAGAGGTAACAAACCCAACTAGTACCCACCTGGACGCAAGTTTGATCCCTGGCCTTGCTCGGTGGGTTAAGGATCCCGTGTTGCCGTGAGCTGTGGTATAGGTCGCAGATGCATTTGGCATTGCTGTGGCTGTGGTGTAAGCTGGCAACTACAGCTCCGATTCAACCCCTGGCCTGGCAACTTCATATGCACAGGTGCGGCCCTAAAAAAGCAAACAAATTGAGAAAGAAATCATAGGAGAAAGGGAAAAGCCCTATATTTCAGTACTTAACTTTTTCCTGCTTTTTGGCTTGCATTTTCATTTTGTACTGGGCCCTGCAAATTAAGCTGACCCTGCCTTCAGGACTAGGAACAGGTCCAATAGCATCCAGTAGTTCCTTAATCATATTTCTTTCCAAAAGCTGAATGTGTGAGGCCCATGAAGCACAAGGGGCTCCAGGAAGACTTTGTTCACATTCCCATAGACAAAAATCCTGTGTTCCTTACCCAAGCCTGTCATAACGTTGGCTCCTTTGGGGTCAATGAGCATAATCTTGACCTGCATGGACAGTGTCACTGTGCTTAAAACCCCAGTGATTAGGCTTTTTGTTCCCTTTTGGGTTGGAGGTCAAGTGAGCTAAGTGTGCATCTTCCCTCACTATCCAAAGAACAATTATAACCCAGGAAGAAAATGGGCCCATGATGTAGATTTAAGTGGAGAACTTGTGGCTCCTTATGACATGGAATACCTTGGCAAATGGCTGCAAGAGGAGCTTTAGAGCAAGCATCAGGCCCCAGGGTAGATCCACAGTGTAGGAATGCCAACCTTTGGATCCCACTGTTCAAGAAACAAAACCATGCAGGGACTACTGCATCTTATTGGCCTTCAAATTATGCTGTAGAGGGCCCTGGAAAAACTTGCTGTCCTGGTGAGCACCTGGCCTCACCTCAGAAAGGCTGCAAGAGGGATATGGCATGAGTTGCCACTTGTCCAGCTTGAAATAAATTGTGGAGGCTTTCTCTCAAGATGTGGATACAGATTGGGATAAAGTTCTGGGCTTGGTAGAGACAGAAGCAGATGGCACATTCATGGCTATGACTGTAATAGAAGTGGGAGGAGACATGACGGTACGGAAGATGCCAGAACTGTCAACTCTCCGTGCTCTATCATATGGCATTTAGATACCATGGAAACAAGTGAAGTAATTACTTTAAATGTCTATCCTTCATTTTCTTCTCGACCTCCAGTGAAATGTATTATTAGATCCTTCCATTTACCCTCTATAAGGTCCTTAACTCCACAGATGCCCCACTGTCCCTGTTCTCTATGTACGCCACAGTCTAAGTAGCCTCTTACTGATCTCTGTTCAGGCTGTGTATAACCTACTCTAACCCACTGAGTTTACATCAACAGTCACACTTCTCTAAAAATTGTTTTTTACTTTTTCAGTACCCCCCTCCACAGTTCATCTTGGGAGTCTCTTACTGCTTGCTCATTTTTGTAATTGCATCTTTTAAGTGTTTCACTCATTCAACAAATGTTTATTGAGCACCCACCAAGTGCAAGCCACTGTTCTTAGTACAAGGGTTATACCAGCGAGAAGAAAAAAAATTCAAACTTTCAGAAAGCCTACATTCCCAGTGGGGAAAATACAGCAAACCGAGTAAGAAAATGATGCAGTGTTGTTAGGTGACAGCTGAGGGAAAATAAGGAAGAGTGAGTACATGGAGAAAGTTTTTAAATGTTTCTTTTATATTCTCTGAACATTCTAAAACCTCTGGCGGTCTCAGTATATTGTGCATTGTTTGAACTGTCATAGCAGCTTATTTCATTTTCTATCTGGTGACTTTGGATTGTGAGCTATTTGGTTAAGCTAAATTTTTAGCAATCTCAGGGGCCTCCTTAAAGGTTCCTTGTAATAGCGAACATCCACAGCAAGGTTTAAAAACCTGTGGCTTGTAGGCCCATTATGGCCCACTAGTAGTTTTTATAATCAGGTTTACTGGAACATATTCATTTACATAATGTCTATGGCTACTTTCAAGCTACAGCAGCAGAACTGAGTGGATATGATGGAGACTATGGCTCATAGGCCTGAAATATTTACCATCTGGCTGTTTACAGAAAAATTTTCTTATCTCTGATCTACAAAGATATATACAGGAATGAAAAACAAAACTGAAGCAGCACTAACATATATATGTTGGAGCAAGTTCAATGTTAATAAAAATGCTCTTTCACTTAGTAATTCTGACAAATGAGCCTAAGGAAATAATCAGAGTGGTACACAAAAACTTGTGTGCTGGGCTATTATTACACAGAAGGGAGTTCCCATCGTGGCTCAGTGGTTAACAAATCTGACTAGGAACCATGAGGTTGTGGGTTCGATCCCTGGCCTTGCTCAGTGGGTTAAGGATCCGGCGTTGCCGTGAGCTGTGGTGTAGGTTGCAGATGCGGCTCAGATATGGCATTGCTGTGGCTGTCGCGAAGGCCGGCGGCTACAGCTCCAATTAGACCCCTAGCCTGGGAACCTCCATATGCCATGAATGCGGCCCTAGAAAGGGCAAAAAGACAAAAAAAAAAAAAAAAATTACACATAATAGCAAAAAATAGGAAGCAATGACTCTGTCCAAAAAGGTATTAAATAGAGGTATATTCACAGAAATGGTATATTCATAGAAATGTATGGAGGATGGAGGATTTATAGAAGTTTCATGAATCGAGAAACTTAATGGAAGTTTTTTGTATTTTACCCTTGTTCTCCTCTCATTTCACCTCCTATTCATGATCACTCACTCAGGCCTTCTTGATTCTTTTGTTTTAGGATAAAGGCTCTACTTGTCTTCTTGGTCCTAACTCTTTGGGGACTTTTCTGTCCTTATATATTTTAATTCTATCCTTGCTTCTATTTCTTTTCCATAGATATAAGCAAATCACCCTATGTTTGGGACAGAATCACCAAGTACACCGCGAGGTACGTTTTACACAGAGGAAACTGAGGCACAGCGATGTTAAGTTACTTATCCAAGGTCAGTTAGTGGTAGAGCCAAGATTTAAATTCAGTTCAGTTCTAGAACTTATACATAATCACTATATTACCTACCTTTGTTCAGTTAAGCAAACAAAAAATAATCATTGCAAAAAGATAAGGTGCAATTTTATTACCTTCATCATTTCATCATAATGAACAAAGAAAATAACACAGCTTTACAAAAATAAATTTTTATTAAAAGCAGTAGAATCTGAGCAGGAGACAGTACAAAGAGTGTAAACAATGTAAACATCACTACATTCAGCTCAGCCTGATTGAATGTTGAAAGACAATTCTAATTGCTCTATGTGCCTTTACTAGCAAGATACATTAGTTCTAATGTACACAGAAAACACTAATTTTGATTAGGAAAAAGTATTTTATCGAAGTCTGTCCCAGCGCCAAATACTGGCATCATCACAAACAGCTATAAGAATGCTGCTATCCCTACTGAAACTGGTTTGTCGAATAGCAGCACCACATTTATGATGAGTCAGTGTAGTACATCTAGGGAGAAAACATGACAACAGGTTAAATACCGTACATACATAATGTTGTAAGTATCTAACTTAAAACAATTAATTAGAAAGCGAATAGATGCTCCAAGTCATACAGAAATGCATTTGAAACCAGAATATACTTCACTAAGGGCTCAATCTCAAATTTCATGAAATCTGGGTATATTTTACATCCCAAAGGCACCCTATAACTTATATTAAAAAAAGAGAAATAATGTGTTACCAAGGTATTTGGGAAAAACAATTATAGAATAAAACAAATACTTTACAATACTCTGAGAATGTAAATGTTACAAATGATTTAGGATGACGCTGCATGTATCAATTATTTCCTTTATAGTGACCTAATGCTTTGGAGAAAAAGGCAGAAATTATGAAGAGGAATTTCTAAATACTTACTTGGCTTTATGAGGATCTTCTACTTCTAAATCCCAAACATAAAGTTTGCCCACTTGATTGCCCAATGCAAGCATCTGTATGAACATTAAAAAAAAAAAAAAAAAAAAAAAATTTTAAGATAAGCTATGAAGATTTCAAGCAATCCTAAGACACCTTTCTTATTTCAGAAAAA
The DNA here is from genome assembly GCA_004024745.2 of Catagonus wagneri. Taxonomy (NCBI): domain Eukaryota; kingdom Metazoa; phylum Chordata; class Mammalia; order Artiodactyla; family Tayassuidae; genus Catagonus; species Catagonus wagneri. The sequence continues at coordinate 784,361 of PVHT020000036.1, forward strand.
CCTCAGCTCTAGCCTACAGCAATGTTCTTGATTATGTCTTTGCATCTTATATTTCTGATTTGTAAATGAGCAAAGAGCAACTATTGCTTCACAAAAGTGTCTTGAGTAAATTATTTTACAAGTTTATGAAGAACTTTTAAAATTTACAATGTTAGGGAGTTCCCGTCGTGGCGCAGTGGTTAACGAATCCGACTAGGAACCATGAGGTTGCGGGTTCGATCCCTGCCCTTGCTCAGTGGGTTAACGATCCGGCGTTGCCGTGAGCTGTGGTGTAGGTTGCAGACGCGGCTCGGATCCTGCGTTGCTGTGGCTGCGGCGCAGGCCAGTGG